>NMRB01001865.1:116904-143619 GCA_002633025.1 Notospermus geniculatus | reverse complement strand
GCAGGTCCTGGTTCGAATTCCGAGCCATATGAAATCCATCATCACTAGCTCGTCAATCCGTCATCAAGTTCCTTTATACCTTTTGCCTTTGCCTTGTTTGCAAGGGCAAGTAAAAGACCCCATCAAGTGAGGAACAGGGGTAGCTTGAGATAGCCTTTTCTTACCAGGGCTAATAATGCTAATATAAGGCTTCGGCCCTGATGGAAAATCTAATATAATACAATATAGGCCTTCACACCCTCAATCGCCAACGATACCATGACGACATTGGTCAATACATACCGGTACTTCCTACATCGATAATAAGCAAGAAGTCAATCTCCAGAATTCACGAATTTTCGACCCCAACCGGGGTCTTTTTCAAGTGAAAAATTTGAAAAAGACCCCGGTTGGGGTCGAAAATTCGTGAATTCTGGAGATTGACTTCTTGCTTATTATCATTTTGTGTGTCAATTTTGTGATATCGTGTATCTTGGTACTTCCTACATCCACAGAAATAAAGTTAATTCTCGATGTTTGATGATATCAAAACGATAGCTTTCTATATCGATCTGTCATATTCAAACACTTTGATGTGCGATTCCGGTGGCCTTTCGCTTCCTCGCGAGCCACTACAATCTGAAAACCGTCTAAACAATTGGATTACCAATGTACTTTGTTGCCATTTGGTATGTTATTGTATCAGATGTGTTTAAAGGTCATCCTTTGGATCAAGTTGATGATGTCCTTTGACAAGAATTGATACTGACGATTGCAATCGGAATATTATGGACAGTCTACTGTTGTTTGCTGTTGTTGATAATGGGGACGTTTAGATTGGGCCCGATACGGTAAACGTCAACAAGGACGGCTTCAAAGCGTTGTTATTTGTTGGTTTCTGTTCAGTTTCAATTCAGATCTCTTAGATTTGTGTATTCTACCATCACAAAAGACAATTCGGCTGCAAACTGCTAGGTAAACACAACGATAGTGTGATGAGAGCCACCTAGTGGCAAGTAATAGAAGCTTTGTCCCTTGTCACAGATCGTTCAGAGTTGATTCCTTAAAGGGACCCTATCTGAAGCTAGCCATCAGGCTCATATCAGTGCAGTCAATTCATCACAGGTGGCGCTAGCAACTGACAACCTAGATGTTGGCTCAAATGTAGATGTTTAGTGTATTTTACTTGCAGTGCATGCCAGAGTTAGATTGTCATGCCCACCCATCGGTGTAATGAACACATCAAAGTGCCTCTGATGAAGCTGCCTGTAGGGTCCTTTTACGGTACCTATAATTTTCTTTATGATAATACAAATATCCAACATAGAGCACAAAAAACGACACACAAAATGATAGTACAAGTAAGGTCGTCTCCGAGTTTTGCAAATTTTCGACCCCAATCGGGGTCTTCCTCAGGCACTTTCTAGTAGTGATCCCAGAAGTGAAACCCTTCTTTTACTTCTGGGATCTCTACTAGAAAGTGCCGGAGGTAGACCCCGGTTGGGGTCGAAAATTTGCGAAATTTATGATAATACATGTGATCAAAGGTCATGCATTTTGTTAATACTTAAAACACAATCGCGGATAAGGTCATTAAGTGCAAAGATTACTTTTGATAATTAATCAGCGATTGCCTCCTGCCTATCATCGGTAGAACAGCAATTATTCCATCTCATCTCATCTCGTTTGATACGAAACACCAAAATTTATTCCTCAAAATCGGAAAATAGTAAACGATAACGCCATAATTCTCTCCAAGGTTCTAAAAGCTGAAAAATACGATCCTGATTTTCAAAGATTATGGATTAACAATCTCTTTTGTTTGCTTAATCATCTACCCAGCGGTTATTGCCGTCTTCAAAGTGTGTATTCCCTCGAGTTGCTTAGAAATTTGAGCAAGGCATTAGTGCGTCGGAATTGGAAATGTTCGGATTATGAATAATAATGGAAAAGGTTTTTCCATGATTCGCGATTATATTTAGGAAAGTTTGCGAAATATGCTTTGGGCTCTGATGATTGGAATTTACATTCCGAGAGATCAAAAACGGTGATTTTTAGTTCACCTGTGAGCTGTAGTCGTCATGTGGTGTCCGTCGTCGTCTTACGTTAGCAGGGCACGTTTCGAAACCGCTGTGGCTATTGATCTGAAACTTGGTGCATATATACCCCTAGATCAGATGACCTACGACACCAAGTTTCGGTCCGATTCGATTCTTGGCTTGGCCACCAGATGGCCCAAACCCAAAACACAAAAAGTGCAATAACTCCTGAACTAATAACTAGATCATCTCCAAATTTTTATCATACGTGTATCTAATGAGGAACCGGACGAACTAACGTCACGACGTGGCGCTGCGATCGATGAGACCGAAGTTTCTTTTTTCAACGTGATTTCAAGTCATTTCCATTAACTTCTGGCGTGAAATAAACCCTATTTTTTCGGTCGCATGACATTAAAATTTACACCATCTTGTCGCGGATGAAAATTTCCGCAATTTCTTTGCTTTTTTTTCTTAAAATAAATAGGTAGGATGGCGATAACGGCAACGTCTTTATCTTATTTTTTCCTGTAGAAAAATGTACAGTAGAGTTTTTCATGACGCAACGTCAGCACATAAAACGACGTCAATGACGTTGGTTCGGTCTCATCGATCGCTGCGCCGACCTGTCGGGATAAACGGCGCGCCGGTTCCTCATTAGGATACGTAACATATACAACGGGTTTTTTATTTGACCTACTTTTCAAGGTCACAGAAGTCAAAGCTGTACAAAAGTAACGAACCTGCCACAGTTTGCCAATATTTCACTGAGTGACTTCATATCTTGCATAAACGTGTATTAGGGGGGTGCCTTCAAAAATACCGAGTTTCGCCGCGATCGGACATCCAATATGGCCGCCAGGTGGCGTAATCTGAAAATCGAAAAACTCTCTTTTTTCACAAGGCCCACGAAAGGTTGTACTACCGGTGAGGTATATGCCTACATATAAGTCTATAGGTAGATACTCCTGTCGTGGTCCCGTTGGCCGACCATCTACGCATGCACGACAACATGACAGCGGACGTTAGGAGGGCGAAAGTCCAGTGTTCTCAACACATCGGTAGACGTGTTTTTTTATCGCAATGTTGACGAATTGCCGCTGATCGTTCTTTTCGGAGCAAAATGTTACACAAATTTTGCGCCACGGAAAGCGACAACAGAAAGAGGCAAATCGATTTACTCTCCCCGACTACCCCTTCGGGATACAAAAGGATAACTCGATCCTCTACAATCTATCGCTGGTAAAGAAGACGAAACGAATTCTAATGAGACAAGTCGATACTGTCCAAAACGTCCGGATGTCCGTCCGTCAGTTCTTATCTGTCGCCTTCCTTTGGGTGTTTCATTTCCATTGCTTTCCACCATAAAAGCTTTTGTATACCACCATTGTGTTATACTATTATAAAAGAAATTGACAAAAGAAATGGCGAAACCGTTCCTCCGTATAACATGGCTAAAGTTACTGAAACGGTTCGCCTTAGGCTTACATGATACATCGGTAACATGACCACCTTAGGAATATATTTAGGTTCATATATCATTGGTCCCTTATCAACATCCTTCCTTAAGGTGATAACGCGCAAATCGTTCCATTGTTTCGTATCAGTGACGGGTAGATGATATCCTTTCGATTTCCTGGCTTGCTGGCTGGCAAACGCCAACATTTAACCGGCGTCGCTCGACGCTCCTGGCATGACAAAGCGAGTAATCTCACCAGCGGTAACCTTGTACAGACCTTTATCAGATGCCCAGGCACTTGCCCGCCATCTCCACTGTTGTGATTCGTTGGAGCATGGGCGGTTGAAGTAAACGTTTGTGACAAAGTTCCATTTTTAGCTCACCTGGTGAGCTCTAAAGCTAAGCGCACATGTCCGACAAAAAGCCTTCCGAAATGTGTACGTTTACCAGATCCGTTCACCGGATGCACATTAAAGCAAGGTTCATTGGCACACGGAATTGGTCCGGTTCAGGTCCGTAAAAAATCTATCAAATGGACTTCAGCGTTGTCGTATCCGGAAAACTTGGGGCAAACGGACTGGAAACGGATCGGATCCGTGTGCCAATAGGTATGTATCAAAACTAAACGTACGAAAACGAAAAATGAACCTATGATTAAGTTGAACATGTAACACTGAATGTGATTGGTCGCCCGTGCCTTGTCGACCACAGCGCCGACTGACGGTGAACGTAACCATAATTGTATGTTTTCGTCCGCTAGGTCCACCTTGTGATTGGTTAACAGGAAGATAAAGTACAATCCCCTGTAGTGAATGGACAGTGTAGGGCGTGGACTGGCGGGCTCGGTACGGTTTGCTTGAATAGAGTCATTGTAATTGACGTCTGTCGCCCGATATGGCCGATTAGCAAGCGCCTTGACGCTTGAAAACTCACGACACACACGACCCTATTNAATTACGTCATTATAAAGGAATTCCTTCCGAATACCGGACGGCAACAGTTATTTTTGACGGATGAATGGAACATGTTCCAATCGTCCGATATCGCATGCGTTAAGCTAAGCGCACATGTCCGACAAAAAGCCTTCCGAAATGTATACGTTTACCGGATCCGTTCACCGGATGCACTTTAACGTACGGCAAAACCGCGCACATGCATGCGTTAAAACTCGCAGCACCGACGGATGTCAGTCTTTCCTTCACTGGGAAAATCGAAGGGTTATCCCAAAATTACGTCATTATAAAAGAATTCCTTTCGAATACCGGACGGCAACAGTTATTTTTGACGGATGAATGGAACATGTTTCAATCGTCCGATATCGCATGCGTTACTCAATTCGTTCTGGATGATAATAACGGCCATGTGCGGTGGCAAGTGTCAATCAATGTGTCCCATATTAATCCGGTAACGGATCCGGTAAACGTATACATTTCGGAAGGCTTTTTGTCGGACATGTGCGCTAAGCTTTACTCAATTCCTTCCGGATGATAATATCGGCCATGTGCGGTGGCAAGTGTCAATCAATGTGTCCCATATTAATCCGGTAACGGATCCGGTAAACGTACACATTTCGGAAGGCTTTTTGTCGGACATGTGCGCTTAGCTTTACGGTAGTGCAGCGTCCGTCGTCGTCCGTTAGCAGGGCACGTTTCATAACCGCTGGAGCTATTGACCTGAAACTTTGTACATATATACCTCTAGGTCAGGTGACCTGTGACACCAAGTTTTGGTCCGATCATTCTTCGCTTGGCCTCCAGGTGGCCAAAACCGAAAACACAAAAAGTGCAATAACTCCTGAACTACTGGCTGGATCATCTCCAAAAAATTTTCACAGGTACATCTAATAAGGATACATGACATACCTACATGTACATGTAACAGGTTTTTGATTTGATCTACTTTTCCAGTTACTGCAACGAGAATGTTTTGACCACGAAATTGTATGCATTTACGCACCCTCTATGCGTACATCGAATTTTGACCCTTTTCGACTTCAAATATGGTGACCAGTCGGCCATCTTGAAAATGGGACTTAAGCCAATATCTCATGAAGAACAGCAGCTAGAATGCTGTAACTTGGTGCGAATGTGTAATAGATAACCTCTATGTGTTTGCCAAATTTTAGCTCTATTGCACTTCAAATATGGCTACCAGTCGACCATCTTGAAAAATGTACTTTGGCTCATTATGAACAATACCAAAAAGAAGGTTCTAACATATTCACTTGACACTTGTTGTTCGTTCTTCTGGTACATTCACCCAGGTGAGCACATGGTCCATGGACATTTCATTTTATATGTACCGCAGTGATTTTCGCGCGATTTAACAAGGAAATCGTAGGCCTTGCACGAAAAAAAGCATCCCTAAGGAAAAATAAGTTCTTCCATAAAAGCCAATTCATCTACCAAGAGGCACGATGGAAAATGCTTTGTCATCTTTCGCCACGCTTGTTCCTGACAAAACATTTTTCATTCCGCATACGACGGGTGGGCGAGGATGGGCGAGGATGTACGGGCTGTTCGTTAGTTGACTTTGTACCACTTTTTTCACTTCAATAGGCCAGAAAGGATGTTAGTCACATTATGGTTTGCGGGACTCACAAAACACTGATGTTTAATTACCTACACGTACGTTTTACCCTAAAAAGGAAACTAAAAACTACCTTTTATAAGTTTTCTAGTCGGTTTGGCTGAATACCGTCATTTTTATCTAACTTCTCTGGCCTACATAGCAGATGTAACAGTAAAGAATGTCCCTTTGTGAAAAGTGTCCGTTTCTATTGTTCCATGACGGATTAAAATGCGTGGTTACAGAAACCAGTCGGCGGAATTAGAATGTAACAATATGATCTTTTGTTCCCCAGGAAAGTTTTTCCTGGGAGCGTTGTTTCCTTTCACACCTTTTAATTTACTGAGACTTGTTTGACTAACCATCACCAAAGCGCCCCGTTGTGGTTCCTCTCTACAAACACTAGGTCTTATTTTCATGTTTGCATCGAACCAAACACAAATTTTTCGTGTTGTAAACAATGCATGATGCCATAAAGGAATCAAACACAAAGGTTTCAACTTAGAAATTTAGCATTTTATAAATGTGGACAGTATCCCTTTAAACCTCAACAGATTTGTACTCTGACTCTTCCATATGATAGGCAAGACCCTTCTGGATGTTTACTGCAAATTTTGTGGAATTCCGACTTGTTGATCTTATAATACAAAAGGACTGAATTAATGAAAACCCCACGAACGATGAGAGCGCAGGGTCATCTGTGTACATTTGGATAGGCTAACGTACATTTGCACATGGAACACTAATTGTGGTGAAATTAGCTCTGTTATCCTCAGAAATGGAATTCAAAGCATCAAGTTGACAGATTCATGTACCCCACTACCATAAAAAATTTGAAGCTCCTGCCTATTACGTAAAGCCAAAATTCAGGCAGTGAGAGACATCTGGTGGCAACACTTGAAGTGTATCCCTCAGTTACTTCATCGTTCGCAGTAAAAACCTTTATGTTTGATTCCTTTATGATGATGCAAATTTATTTATTAGCGTTCCTTCAAGAATGATCAAAGAAACAAGAAAGTTGGAAAAGTCGCCGATTTCTTGCTAAGAATTATAAAAGTTTTTCGTTTGTATTTGTTTTGTCATTGATAGCATTTTATTGTTCGCTGTAAGAATGACAAAGCTAATATCTGTTATTGGGGCAGACAACTCAAGAATGTCACACTTCTGTGCCTTCTGGTAATTTGGGAAAATATCCTTGTTCACTTCTTATAATCTTATACGAAAATATTGATAGGCGCAATTCCTTCCTGTTTGAAGAGAATGGCAATAAATATACCCTATAGAATCAGCCCAGACACACTTCAAGTCTTGTTTTGCGATAAGGCCAGCTATTGGCGATGGCGGATGTAGGCGGTTTTATGAATTTCGGCTCCGACAGGAGGGATTTTTGCTAATCCTGAAGGCGTGCCCCACTCGAGGCAGTAACATTTGTGTGAAGTGTGATACTTTTTGAGTAATCGGCTGGTCAACGTCCTGTTAGGGACTTCACATTTAGAAAAAGTTAAAAAGTCAAAGTTTGGGTGTATAGTCTGATATCAACAACAGTAGAGGTGTCATCCGGCTTTACACTTTAACCCCAGTCTATCCTGAAACCTTTCAGTAGAACTCAGATGAGCTGCTCATTCAGCGCTACAATTCGAGCATTTCCGACCGGTACCCATTTATACACCTGGGTGGAGAGAGGCCAGAGACTTGCCCAAAGAGACTTGCCCAAAGTCTCACGCCCAGTGGGATTCGAACCAGGGATCCTCTGGGTTGGCCGCATAGAAACTCCTCTAGCGATAGTGGAGCCCATCTGCCGATAGTGCTGTACATTTTCCCATGCATTTTAACACTGATAGGCTGTCGAAGCACTAGCGGAGTTTCTATGCGGCCACCCCTGCTCGCCACCGAGCAAATCGGTTGTTGACGCCAACTAGGGACCTCTACCTAATCGGTTGTTGACGACAGGTGTGCTAAACAGCGATGTGTGGAATTTTCTCTTCCTTTCAACCGACACTGATGTCATGCAGTTGGAGGCCCGAACCACTACGCCACCGAGGCTCCCCATTTAGAAGAACATCAGACCTGCGGCAACTGTGCCTGGAGGCAGATCATCACGGCACGAACTATCATGCATGGCAAACGTCTACAATACACTTATTATCATTGTGAGAAAAAAATTCATCAGGTGTCTTCTAGCGTTGCTTTATCATCCGGCATAATTTAACAGAAGCGACCAAATTGAAAGAAAGCGATTGTGTCCTCTGCAAAGTTTCATACTGTGTAAAACGTTTTATAGCGAAAGGTCTGGCCATCGCTCTGACTCGAAACATGTCAATTGTTATAGTTAACAACAGATTTTAAAACAGATTAACAAATAGATAAACAGATTTTACCAACTATAACGCGTTATAAATTGAATAAGAGGGGGAAATGGTGATATTATGAAGTTATATTGAGAACGACAGCGACACATTTATTGATCGGCGTGGTGTCAAGAAATGCTTTGCGCCAACTGTCACCGAGAATTTTTTTCACAGCAGTACGTGAATCCATCTTCTTATTCAGCTATGTATGAACGCCTCGCTAATGCAACTGGTCGCATCTTATTCAGCTTCAATAGGCCCACTCGACCAACTTCTCAAACTTTTGTTTAGTGAAGGAAGGAGGAACGTTTTGCGATCATTTGAAAGTTGGAGAGTATAACAATGCACGAAACACGTACATGTAGGGGTTGTCTTTCCCAGAAACGTGTTTCTGTGGCAAAGCCATCTGATTGTTCGTGGGTTTTGTTCTGAAAAGTTTATAGTTTGAAAGAGCTTTCTGTTTGGCAGTTATAAACACTCAGCAAGTCCTCGAGTAATAATACATCAAACTCAAGTACCCTGTTACTATATGCGACGCGAAAGAAACTGTTGTCCGTTGGCTATCAGTGAAAAATCAATTGTCTCTCTGTCATTTTAAGACTTCATCGTCGATGATCCCACGCGCTCTTCTATTTCTTGTCGGCAATTACCGTATTTTAAATTTTGCCTATCGACGGCGTCGCCTGAAACAATAACCGACTCTTGTTCACTTGGAACTGCAAACAGTACGTTGCTTGAAGTTGCGAAAGTTTGTGCCTGTAGATTACAGTGTTTTCGTGAAGTTTCCGAAACGCCAACGCGAACGCCAATCTCATTGTTAGATGCCAAGAAAAGAAAACCGAACAAAAGGATTGACGTTCGCATTGGCGTTTTGGGAGCTTTGCCAAAAATAGGGCGTTTTCGCAAAGCCCCCGAAATCCAACGCAAACGCCAATCTCTTTGTTCAAACCAAGGAAAGAAAACCGAACAAAAGGATTGAATTTCGTGTTCGCGTTTCGAGAGCTGTGCCAAAACTAGGGAGTTTTCGCAATGTCCCCCAAAACGCTAACGCGAACGCCAAACCCATTGTTCGATGCCACGAAGAGAGCACCGAACAAAAGGATAGACGTTCGCGTTGGCGTTTCGGGGGCTTTGCGAAATCTCCCTACTCTCTATAACAGGGTGCCCCGGGAAAAAACTTATCCGACCTGAAATTATGGTTAAAGATAATGAACTAGTATCATAGGTATTTTCGCGGGCCACGAAAATAATTGTTTATTTGCATTTTCTTTGCAATTGTGTTCAATCTTTCTTAGTTTTATGAGTAATTTGTTGGTGGCACGCCCCTCTAGAAATTCTTTTGATACCGGAAGTATTCAATTCAGTGGGTTAGCCACGTCTAAAAAGTCTAAAATAACATAATGTAAATATCCATGTTTACATATATTGAATGTAAGTAATAAATGTAATAAAAGTCATGAAACGTTATCTCTAATATGACCAACCCATGTGATGTGTCAGTTTATTGGATATATCGGGTGTCCCAAAAAAAGTGAACCGCTTTTTGACAAGTATTTTCTCAGCGATCGATAAACCGAATTCATTGGAATTTTTCACAGAGTAACCTCAGGATATCATCAACACGTCTGCAAAATATCTAAGAGATCAGTCACACATTGCGCGAGTATTGTCAAATTCAAAACAGCATGTCAAAAAATCCAATATCAGAGCTAATGCAATGTGACCTTCATCATGTTCACACAGGTGTTGACACGCTGTTTTGAATTTGACAATACTCGCATAATTTGCGACCGATCTTCTAGATATTGTGCAGACTTGTTGATGATACCCTAAGGTTACCCTGCGAAAAATTCCAATGAATTCGGTTTATCTATCGCTGAGAAAATACTTGTCAAAAAAAGCGGTTCACTTTTTTTGGGACACCCGATATATTACATAATGGTAAATTACTTTTAAGAGAACAACACCACTCATAACAATAACTACCGGTAGCTATTGAATCCCAAATTGCTGCCAGTCGCCTTTGGACCAACTTTAATTGATACACGATCTGATTATACAACCGACCTTCCTCCTAACGAACTACATGTATATTCCCTAACGTATAAGGAAAAAGGTCAACGGTAGTTCATGAAGGGCTGCTTTGCTAGTTGCAACATCCTATTTGCTAAATTCTGGGAGTTTCCTCAACAAATCAACTGTGAAGAGGACACGATCTTGTTTTCAGAAGGTTTAGCCTATTCCCTTGCGCCCCTTCCTTTCTATCATCTTGGTAAGCGAACTTTGTTTAACGCGGGGGGGGGCGGTTAACGGTGTTATCGGCTAGCATAGCAGAAAATTTAAGAGATCGTTTTCTTCAGGTGACACTAACAAACAAAGTGTACCCAGGTTACGGAGTTAGGGTGCCCAGCGTTGACGGGTAGGGTCAGGACTAGGATTAGGGTAGGGGTCAGTGACAAGGGTTGAGGGTCAGGGCTAGGGTTAGGGTTAGGGGCCTGGGCTAGGAATTAGTGTGTAGGATCAGGACTGGAGGACATTCACCCATTCAGCGACACTAACGTTAACGCTATTGATAACTTGTGGTGAAGCCAATACATGTATTAATAACGGTAACGTTGGCGGGACGACTCTGATACGAAACAGTTACAACTTTGGAACAGTAGAGTGTTTCAAACACCTGGGCCCATATTCATGAAACCTTACTAGGCTTAGTTACTTGAATGCTAAGTATCCAGTTTGTACTGGACAATGTACACAACTAGCAACCAACAACTGAGCCAGCAAGGTTTTATAAATTAGGCCCAGGGTCCATATTCATAAACACACTTAAGTCAAAGTGTGATAATTACCTTTTGTGTGGAACAAAGGATAAGTGTCACACTTAGAATTAAGTAGTTTTATGAATAATGTGGGCCCTGGTGTCGTTGGCCGATGCACAAAAGGCACCCAACAAGAATTTTTATTACATCTCCCTAAATATTGATTCTGGTCTTCATCTTAAGTATGTTTGTCTCCTCGTCTTATAAAGAACTGATATGTCTAATTTGATTTGTGTTGAACTTGGTGTTGAACGGTCATGAGTTTTTATCCAATAACGCTGAAATCTATCAATTAACAGCCGGTGGTTATCTTGTTGATTAATCTTCCTCAACAAGTCCTAATTAAAGGAGTATGGCATCCAGGCTAACCTGGGTTTTGCGCTTAGTTCGCACGGCTCACACCACAAACCCCAGGCCCACTCCAGAAGAAAATCTGTCAGGAACGCTATTCGCTGCTCTTGTGGTGCACCCCCACTGCAAATACGACATGATTGTTTTTCAAATTAATAAAAGTTGTTGTCAAGAAGAAACTTTCGTCCGATAATTATAGCCTATAACTAGATCGCAGGAAAAAAATATTTTTTTGTTTTATTGCTGTTTTTGCATAAATACATCATATCGTCCGGAATGGTTGCTTGATGAAACAGCCCAATCTCGACCAATCAGATTTGAATTTACATCGCCATACAAGAGCCGAACCCAGAAGTAAACATTGCTGCACCATACATGCCTTCGGTGTCTGTAACGCAGTCTCTGATTGGCCACCCTGTTGATCTGTGGCGGCTGACACGAATTTCATTGGATTGAATCGGCGGTGTTGGTGTGGAGTTATGCCATCACCGCCGGTAAATCGGCATGGAGTATGGTTACAAGGTGAAGCATATTTCAAATGAAAAACATCCCTATCTTTTCCTATTTGGAGCCACGGTGGTGTAGTGGTTCAGGTCTCCGACTAGCGGTCAGAGGGTCCCGGTGTGACAGGGATCAAAGTCCCGCTGGAATCAAACTCCTGTCTTATTGTTCAGCGAGGGATTAGAATATATGGCTAGAGAGACCATGGCCATTCGAATATAACCTTACAATAGCTGGCTATTGTTTGGCGGACTTACATTCCTAAGACGTTGATTCCTGTCACACCTGGTTCGAATCCTACCGTGGCGTGAGACTTTGGGCAAGTCTCTTTGCCTCACTGGTCTCTCTCCACCCAGGTGTATAAAGGGTACCGGTCGGAAACGCTCCGATTAGCGCTGAATGAGCAGCTCATCAGAGTTCTACTGAAAGGTTTCAGGATAGATTGGGGTTTAAGTTTAAAGTCGGATGACACCTCTACCGTTGTTGATAACAGACTGTATACTGGGTGGATGTTGTCGACTGGTTTTGTTTTTGCTTTTGTTTCTAATGGAGGCAGATGGTTCACGTATTTCCCGTCCAATCATGCCCTAGGATTCTAAATGACCACAAGACCGCGTTTCCTATTCCACGAAAAAAAAACTAAAAAAATCCAATCGCAAACACAACCACAGCTGTTTTTTTCTCACAGCACTTTAGTGGGAAAAAAAGAAAAATGTCTAATGGTCGTACAGTATTCACCTCAGTCAGACCTAGTGGACGAGAAAACTGCTTTATAGCAGTAACACGTTCGTATTGGTGTGATAAAAAAACGCTCGATCTTGATTGTGGCTACGATAAAAGGTTGATTGCTGAAACAATATTGTCTGAAGAGGCATCGTTAGCTACGTAATAATGTTTATTAGTTCCTCTTTTTTACGTGCTCGTAATAAAAATGTTGTGTAAAAAACACTCACATCTTAACAAGTCAACTCACGTGTGAAAAGAAAGAATGTCCCACGGAAAACTGTTCTAGGAACAAAAGATCCTTTTGTTAAATTCTAATCTCTGGCGATTGCTTTCTACAATGTATAGCCACACATCTTAATTCATCATGGAACAATAGAAGCGGGCATTTTTTACAGGGGGCATTCTTTACTGTTACATTGGGCCTTTAATGTCACTAGATGTGTTTCTTTGTAGAAATCTTTAAGAGGGATGGGCATTATCATATTCAAAGCTTTTTTTGTGCAGACTGCCCGTTTGTTATGGTAACTTAACTTAAGAATAGGAATAGCCAAAAAAGCACCAGCTTGGTAATCCACTATGCACTTCTCGTATACAAGAAAGGCAGTTTCCAGTGCTAAAAAACAAGCTTGTTAGCTTTTTCAATTCCTGCGAGAGAAACACCATACAATTATACCACGAATTAAGCGTCTCGGTTTTCCTCGACTGGTCATTTTTTATCTAGTGTAAACAAATATCCACAGACCTGTAGCTTGTTGTATACGTAAATAATGTATAACAGTGTTTGTTAATCCACTTCGCTTTCGCTGGACAGTTTCTACACTGCCCGGGGGAACGACTTGCTGATGGTGAGAAAATCGCTTATGCAAGTAACAAAACGGCTTTTTTACCTACTTCCCTCATCGGTGGATATTATGGGCGTCACAGTGGGTTTTACCTACTTCCCTCATCGGTGGATATTATGGGCGTCACAGTGGGTATTACCTACTTCCCTCATCGGTGGATATAATGGGCGTCACAGTGGGTTTTACCTACTTCCCTCATCGGTGGATATTATGGGCGTCACAGTGGGTTTTGCAGTGAATAAAAACTACTTCTTATTGGGTGTTGAATGAAAGCATCTCTGCTAGTGTGTCAAACCGATTAGTCAACTGTAAGATGCTCATCTCGGGTTATGATTGAAATAAAAGGGTTCAGTGATAGCGTTAACATTACAAACAGCCAACGTCTTGTTCATGCTTGGTGGTTTCATCTGCAACATACCATGCGGGCTTCCATAGGAAGGTCTTCGTTTTTTATGTGATATGACCTGTACAATCTGAACCTCCATATACACGTACATGTACATCAACAACGTCATTCATTGCGGGCCAAAGGCTCCGCTCCACACTGTAGAAAATGCTGACAACACTTTGCTGGCAGCAGAGTAACACAGCACTTTTCTGTATTTTGACAGCACCTGTTTACTGTATTTTCACAGCAAATTGTATGAATTCTACAACAAATGCTGTCTTTAAAACTGAGAAACTGTAATCTTGCTGTTAAATTCCAGTGAAAAAAAACAGCAGTTTGCAGTGAAATGAATTTCACAGCAATCTTGCAGTGAAAATTCTGCTGTAAATTTACAGATATTTTTTCTCGTGCGAGTTAGCTCCCAATCATGTTAACTACCAAGGGTTGTGACATCGCTGCGCCCTCCGACTACGCTCTCACAAACCCTTGACGAACTTCACTGTGGTAGCTGTTTCCAACCGGATGTTCCTGTTTGTGGACTGACTCCCGCTGTTAGTTTTCGTTTTTCAACATAGATCGTCAACATTTGCAATAAACCTGAACATTTCTAAATACCACGTCAGTTTTTCTGTACGCCTAACATCTCTCGTTTAGAAAATTGGCGTTATTTTTGTTCAACAGCATAGTTCACGCGAGTAGTGGGTAAATCGCAATTAATGGAATGGCTGACCATCCTCGTTCCTAATACTTTCCAACCACAAAATATACAGCGGTTGGGTGAATTGGCTTGTTGTCAACCTGGGAGGGAGGTTGGCTAACAAGTGTTCTGATCGGTGCACCGCACATCGAGGTGCGAGAGAAACAGAAATCCTGGCGAAGTTCTCCATGGGTTTGTGCGTACGAAGTATGAGGTAGTACAGACACATGGTAGGCCATGATGGCTCCCAATGGGCTTATTACCATTGCTGGTTTCCTTACGGCTTAAGGCTCGTCTACACGATCATACATGTACATTTGTTCAAAACATCATCATACATTTGTATGATGATGTCCAAGCTTGTTTGTCGATTTCTGTCTTGTGACAATGCAGCTAAAATTTTGAACATCATCATACATTGTTCAAAGCAGCATCATAATCTTGTATGATGATGTTCAAGTTTGTTGCGGATTTCGATCTACAGTCCAACATTCATGGACATTGTATGATGAAGTATGATGGAGAAAGGATAATGTTGGATGCTGTTCAAGTTTGTTGGGAAAACCGTCCACACGATCATACATTTGTCCCTGAACATCATCACACATTTTTTGGGGGATGTTTTGCATTGGCAAGATGAAACATGCAGCTAAAAATTTGAACATCATCATACATGTTCAGGTTTGTTGGAAAAACAGTCCACACGATCATACATTTGTCCATGAACATCATCATACAAATTTGAACATCATCATACATGTTGGTTGCTGTTCAAGTTTGTTGGGAAAACAGCCTACACAATCAAATATCTGTCCATGAACATCATCATACAAATGTATGAGGATGTTTTGAACAAATGTATGATCGTGTAGACGGGCCTTTAGACTGAGACCAATGACACAAATGGCTGCCCTTTAGATTCTTTGGTTGAGTCGCCCATGGGAAACAAATTTGCTAGAGAAAACTCTTACGTAAAGCAGCACCAAGACCACAAGAGAACGAAAAAAATTTCCGTGGTCCAAGGGGAGGTCATCATCACCCTGAGACCTGATTAGTGTCGGGTGGACAATAGCCCCTGATTGGTTTGTTGACATTGCTCTCATAAGTCAACCAATCATATGACCAACTGTTTCCTCACGGCTGACCGGGTCACCGTTAAATAACACCTTGCCTTGATCCCTCATCAGTCTGCAAGGTTGGTTATTTGTGTGATAGTCATTGCGGCGGTTATTGCATTTGAGTCTCCGCTTCGATGCTGCGGTCGATGTAAAGGTAGGTTCCGATCTTCCGAATTTATCCCCCGAGAAAATACTCTATCGAGACATATAATGATAAAGGTTTAGGTCTGATGTCCACACTGCAATTAGCTTGATCAGCCGACTTCACACTGTTCCCTCAGACGCTCCAGAAGCGTTTCTTAGGAACTCAAGGAGCAGCTCTTTCAGCTCTTCAGTTGGTCCTTTCAGACAAGTTGAGTACCCGCTGATCGAGCCCGCGGTCTGTCGGTTAGGCTGCTTTTCCACGAGACGTTTGCGGACGCGGTTTCGGTGGCGGGAGCGGGTGCGGGTGAAACAGCTAATGGGGAATACGTTGGATCAATTTTTTCCACCCGCGCCCGCCTCCTATTCCGCGTCCGCAAACGTCTCGTGGAAACGCAACCTTACGAGTCTGACTCCCACCCACTGCGCTCTCCTGCAACAGGTTCCAAGTAAATGACACGTTTTAATGTTTCATACATGTCAATATTGCTGAGTAAAAGAATTCGTCAACGGTAACGCTAATGATACGTGTACATGTGCATGTTGATAATGTTATAATTAACATTATAATGTTAACTTTAGTGTTAACGTTAACGTTAGTGTTAATAGGGAGTTTTTACAAAGCCCGCAAAACGCGGATGCGAACGTCTATCCTATATATTGTTCGCTGCTCTCTTCGTGACATCGAACAATGGGTTTGGCGTTCGCGTTGGCGTTTCGGGGGCTTTGCGAAAACTCGCTAATTTTAGCGGAACGATCTCCTACATGTCAGCGGGGCTACCTCTTGTACTTTCCATCAAGCAATTATTTACTCGAGACGTGCACTACAAGTAAAAAGCTTTGAACGCAAGAATACTGCAAGTTTGTAATTGCTTCTACGGTAGAATCCACTTTGATTTGAATAGTTCCCAACTGGCAATTAAGATGAATCGAGACGTATCATGTCCTGAAGTGCTTCGATGAATTCTTCGATTGAAACTGCATAAGATAAGATGGTGATGAACAAGATAGTCTACAAGATGCTGTTTCAGCACCAGTTTAGCGATGACATCCACGATAATATGATTTGGAAAGCCGGGCGTAATCCCTTCGTCTAAGGTTACAATCTGTAAATATATTACTGGTGAAGTATAGTAAACTGTTTTACTCCAGTTTTGTGAAGGGTTCTCCAATGCATAGCAGACAGAAAGGAAGTAAAGCATTTACTTGTCTTAGTTCATACTACATGTACATACTCTAGTTTCATAGATTTAAGACCGGTTCTGGATATTCAAGCCACGCCCATTCTGTATAACTTTGACCTCATGGTTCGAATCCATGAATAGAGCTGACCATGTATGATTGACGTCTAGCCTGTCCCTGTGTGCTATGTTTACATCACAATTCGTAAGCAATGCCTGGATAACCGGTGCCGAATGAGTAGGGCTACCGCACTCACTGACCATGCTGACCGTGGGTTTTGCATAACGACTAGCACGGATAACTAGGCCCACCAGTAGGCCTATACGGGTGTTATTTGTTGAACATTTCTGTGAATTTTGTTACGTCATGGTCCCGGAACGACAAAACCCAACGGAAAATTAATCAATCGCACGGTACACAGATTAAACCACAAATAGCAATCTGTTTATACGTACTGACAACCACGAGTCACTTTCAGCCCACCAGCACGAGTAGAAAATGTGCGCCAATGAACAACAAGGGGCCGTGGGCCTATTCACGCTGTGCTGCACGGGGGCGGTCACAGGCAGTTATAATGAACCGGTCTTAAATCGATGAAAGTAGAGTATTCTCATAAACGCTGCCCTCTGAGGAAAAACTAAATTCCTCCCGCAGTTTCAAACCGCTACCCACCACGTTACCCGCGCTCTGAAACTGCTTCAGTTGCTGTGATGCTCAAAGTACCACTAATAGACGGCGTTAGGCCGAGTTTACATAACGGACACGCGGGTGAACAAAGGTTTTATGGTCATGAACCCTTTGTTAGGCCATTGTTCGCCCGCGTGTCCCTATACCGTATTCCTCTATGTAAACACGGCCTTATGCAGCGGTCAATGTAAACCCTGTACCCCCCCCCTGTTCAGGGGTCGACGTTTTTTCGACACTTTTTCGACACCTAGAAAATTTTTCTGGGGCCAGGCTTCGACACTAATTCACCCAGGACCTCAAATGAAATCGTCAGGTATTCACCAGCTTTTTTCACTAATCTTTTACCGTTTTTTAGTCATTTCTATTAGCAATTATGAAGTAAACGCCAGGAATTCGACATTATCTATTTTTTGGGTCGACAGAGATACGACGATAAGAAAAAAATTGAGCGCTCAGAACTCGACACTTTTTCGACACTAATTTAGTGGTGACCCCTGAACAGGGGGGTACAGGGTTCACATTGACCGCTGCATTAGCTGTACGATTCGGGGAATCCCCACTAGGAATCCGCCGCGAGTATGAATATGTACATTTTGTGCACGCATCTTAGCGAATCAGAAAGTGTGTAAGTTGTGGCGGCGTCGGTTAAACCTGTGATGATGGCTTATGATTGGCTCCCTCGTTAAATAGTGCGCCGTCTATTGACGATCCTTCACTTCTTCTCAGTGGGGAGTATGAGTTCCACGTTTGTGCTGATCATTATAAAAGGCTTAGGGACCATCTCAAAATTGGTTGATGCCGCAAAAGACTAACCTCGGTTAGTCTGGGGGGGAGGGGGTCAAGGATTTTGATGTGGCCGGTTAGTCTTTTGGCCTTGTTTGGCATCACCCATATACTTTTTTCAGAGGTTCTGATGCCAATTGACCTCTGACGTAAAGTCTCTCAAAGGGGGGAGGGGGTCAAGAGAGAGACTAACCAAGGTTAGTCTTTTGCGGCATCAACCAATTTTGAGATGGTCCCTTATCGAAGTATGTGGTTATAACAAAGAAAAACCTTCTCCTAAAAGAGCGTTTTGCAGACAGATTAAGGGATTTGTTTATTCTATTAGTCTAGTTACAAAGTTCTTTTGATTTCGTTTTAAGTTTATAATACGTCGCTTCCTATGATCACAAAGTTTAGGAAACAGACGCAGACCCTATAATCGGCTTTTCTTTTCGTGGGATCTCCCCGTGGGGTATCATGCCATTAACATGGTAAACTCATTTTAAGCGAACCGTGAAGAATGCTGATTTGGAACAAATAACCGCGTCAAGTGGATTACCAGGCCTTTCCTACCGTCAATTTCACTAGATACAAGTTCCTCATTGGTTTAGAGTCATGGTGTCCCTCCAAGACCATGCCCAACCTGTTGATGATAGGCTTTAATTGTAGGCCTGATTATTGCGGTAGGCGTAAGGCTGCGATTACATAGAGGTAAATGGTACACGGACACGCCGGTTAACAAAGGCTACACGAAAGGTTCGCGACCGTGAAGCTATTAGCCGTGGTTACACTACATGGAAATCCCCGGGTTTTTTGACACCCGGGTCTAGCCCGGCTCTGAAAAATCCCTCCTGAGGCCCGGCGCCCGTCAACACTACTCAAATTTTGTGACGGGGACCTAAATTAAGCCCTCCAAAACCCGTTCGACCTCGGAGGGGATTATTACACCGCGTTTTTAACAGGTGTGGACAGAAAAAACCCGGGTTCGACACGGGTTTTTTATGTAGTGTAACAAGGGCTATTGTAAACCGTTGTATACCGCATACATCTATGTAATCGCAGTCGTAGGCTGAATTCACATAGAAGTATACGGTGTACGAACACGCTGGTGAACAATGCCCTAATAAAGGATTCATGACCATGAAACCTTTGTTCGCCAGCATATCCATATACCATACCTCTATGTGAACTCGGCCTAAAGCTTAGCGCACATGTCCGACAAAACTCAATGCGTTAGGGGTGTCTGTTAAAATCGACTGTCCTGGCTGAATGACGAGTCGACAGCGTTGGGTCAGTCGACTTTGAAAACACCCCTAACGGATCGAGTTTTGTCGGACATGTGCGCTAAGCCTTATGCAGGGTTCATTGGTACACGGATTTTGTCCGATCCAGGACCCATGTTCCCGAAGCCGTCGTAAGGTTAACGATGTCGTTACGCTATGCATTTTACCAGTTTTAACGACATCGTTAACCTAACGATGGCTTCGGGAACATGGGCCCAGGTCCGTGAAAAATCGATTGACTTCTGCGTTGTCATATCCGCAACAATAGGGGCAAACGGACTGAAAACGGACCGGATCCGTGTGCCAATAGGTATGTATCAAAACTGAACGTACGAAAACGAAAAATGAACCTATGACTATGTTGAACATGCAACACTGAATGTGATTGGTCGCCCGCGCCTTGTCGNCTTGCTTAAGGCTGCGAATACATAGATGTATACAGTATACGGACACGACGGTTAACAATGATCGCTTCACATTCGCGAACCCTTTGTGTAGCCATTAGGGAGTTTTCGCAAAGCCCCCGAAATGCCAACGCGAACGCCAAACCTATTGTTTAATGCCACGAAGAGAGTACGGAACAAAATGACAGATGTTCGCGTTGGCGTATCGGGGGCTTTGCGAAAACTCCCTAATGTTAACCAACATGTCCGTGTACTGTATACCTCTTTGTAATCACAGCCTATGTGATGCATGTCGATGAACTAGCCTTTTAGATGAGAAGCTTTTACTATATTTGACTCTAATGCGGATGTCAGGTCGACCTTGCGATGGCACAGAACAGGCGCAGGCTGACTTTTCTGGATCACTCTACGTCTGACGCACGACAGCATGGAACAAATCAGTCGCCAATATGGTGTGACATGACTGCAGTTGCGTCTCAGTTACGACGATCGGGAACAGTCGCCGATCAAAAAGATCACGAATCGCAAGAGTTGAACCTATTTAACTTCTGTGTCTTCCCGACGGGCGTAATGCATTCGCAGGTGACCTGAACACGTTTACGATTCCCTGCGCGCTGATGCTGCTTGTTCCACGATGATCGTACACATTTTCGTTTTTGTGACCTGACCATGATTGCGACACCTGATGCCGACTGTTCCGTCGTTGCGCAGGCAATCGCAGTGTGACCTGACATCCGCATAAAGCGGCGAATCCACTGTCGCGATTTGGGCTTGAGACGGGGTTGCGGTCCCTTGCGATCGCCTTATATGGCAATCGGAAGTCCTTATAAGGTAACCGCAAGGGAACGCAACCGCGTCTCAAGCCAAAATCGCGACAGTGGATCACCCGCTTAACGGTAATACGCTATTCATTTGTCTTCAACACAACTTTCATGAATCAGCGTTCACGTTATTGTTTCGGTGAGTAGAACGATCTTTTAAACTCGTTAATAACTATCAGCCCACTCACTCACACACAAAAACCGAATCCCATCCCAGTCGGATTCCGAGTAGGATTTCGTTTTGTAATTTTCATCACGCAACTTTGCAGATAATTAGAAACATGTCATTTGAGAAATATAATTTTTACGTGTGTAATGATGTCAATCAAGGTGCACAGTCGGTTGTCATTATCTGCCAATCAACGTGTCACAAACCCCACGCAGCATCAGTTTTCAACAAATCAAAAATGCTATCGTCAATCAACACAATTCTTCAAGAGTTAGAGAGTTAGCGATGCCTGATTATGGCATGGTTCGGGCTAAAAATGATGATTATCCGTACCGATTTGGTTAATTCATCGGCGATTTTTCCTGGCGATATCTTTATCTATCCAGTTTACTCAACTTGCAAAGCTGAACTTACTTTTTGCAATCGTCGTTGCTGATGGAATGATCAGGCTTTAGAATTTTTCCTCCCCACCCTCCCCAAAATTGATTTTGCTAATTCATCTTCTATCGTTCTTGGCGCGATATCTAATCGTATCCTAGATTAATTCCCGATGTCACCGCCAGGATTAAATACATGTACTGTTATCATTAGCGCCGGTCGTTATAATCACGTGATCGTCATTTTCAACGCATTGATTGGTCAAAAAAGAAAAGTCGATGGTTTTTCAACCAATTAACGCGTTTTTGAATGGCAGCTCTTCGGGCTATCGCGTGATTATGGCGATCTGGAACCTGTACTCTCCATCAAGTTGACCAACTTGACTGGTTCCCGTTCAGACTGGTCTTCGCCAGTCTACGTTACGTTTGCAAGCTGCCCATTACAAAATAACATGCCCATTACAAAATAACATCTTTTGCAATAGGAGCAGTCAGGCACGCATTTTGCCAAAAGATGGCAGCCACGTGAGTGGTTCTCGGTCAAGAATGAATGGGTCCACTACATGCATTGAATTGGGCAGCAGTGACACCTATAGTGGTCAACTCGCTGACAGCTCCTATTTCTCCTNGCGCTGATGCTGCTTGTTCCACGATGATCGTACACATTTTCGTTTTTGTGACCTGACCATGATTGCGACACCTGATGCCGACTGTTCCGTCGTTGCGCAGGCAATCGCAGTGTGACCTGACATCCGCATAAAGCGGCGAATCCACTGTCGCGATTTGGGCTTGAGACGGGGTTGCGGTCCCTTGCGATCGCCTTATATGGCAATCGGAAGTCCTTATAAGGTAACCGCAAGGGAACGCAACCGCGTCTCAAGCCAAAATCGCGACAGTGGATCACCCGCTTAACGGTAATACGCTATTCATTTGTCTTCAACACAACTTTCATGAATCAGCGTTCACGTTATTGTTTCGGTGAGTAGAACGATCTTTTAAACTCGTTAATAACTATCAGCCCACTCACTCACACACAAAAACCAAATCCCATCCCAGTCGGATTCCGAGTAGGATTTCGTTTTGTTATTTTCATCACGCAACTTTGCAGATAATTAGAATCATGTCATTTGAGAAATATATTTTTACGTGTGTAATGATGTCAATCAAGGTGCACAGTCGGTTGTCATTATCTGCCAATCAACGTGTCACAAACCCCACGCAGCATCAGTTTTCAACAAATCAAAAATGCTATCGTAAATCAACACAATTCTTCAAGAGTTAATGAGTTAGCGATGCCTGATTATGGCATGGTTTGGGCTAAATGATGATTATCCGTACCGATTTGGTTAATTCATCGGCGATTTTTCCTGGTGATATCTTTATCCATCCAGTTTACTCAACTTGCAAACTTACTTTTTGCAATCGTCGTTGCTGATGGAATGATCAGGCTTTAGAATTTTTCCTCCCCACCCTCCCCAAAATTGATTTTGCTAATTCATCTTCTATCGTTCTTGCGCGATATCGTATCCTAGATTAATTCCCGATGTCACCGCCAGGACTAAATACTGTTATCGTTAGCACCGGTCGTTATAATCACGTGATCGTCATTTTCAACGCATTGATTGGTCAAGAAAAGTCGATGGTTTTTCAACCAATTAACGCGTTTTTGAATGGCAGCTCTTCAGGCTATCGCGTGATTATGACGATCTGGAACCTGTACTCTCCATCAAGTTGACCAACTTGACTGGTTCCCGTTCAGACTGGTCTTCGCCAGTCTACGTTACGTTTGCAAGCTGCCCATTACAAAATAACATGCCCATTACAAAATAACATCTTTTGCAAAAGGAGCAGTCAGCCACGCATTTTGCCAAAAGATGGCAGCCACGTGAGTGGTTCTCGGTCAAGAATGAATGGGTCCACTACATGCATTGAATTGGGCAGCAGTGACACCTATAGTGGTCAACTCGCTGACAGCTCCTATTTCTCCTTTACATGAACATGTTGGGATCGTTGAAGAAAAACGACGAATTTTACATATAACGACGGCCTCCTACATATCACGTACGCATTACGCCTATGACTTTATCGTCGGCGTTGATAGATATTCTTTCCGTGTAATGCAGTTGTGTGCTTTGATCCATTACTTCTTTTACGCTTCAATAGAAAATGCATCTTCCCTTAACTTTGAAAACGTTTTTTTCCCCGAAGTTCAGAAGTCAAGTTTTTGTTTATTTCAATTAAAGGTGGATCTTGATTTGAAATTTCAAATTTGAATCTTTTTCTTAGTTTTATAAAGGCAGCAAAAATTGTAAATTGTAAGAATTTATTAATCTTTCTAGCAGAGTGATCTCGCTGTCCACTTTGATCGCTTCTTTCCAAAACATACGGGAAACTTATCTAAACTGTCGATATCTTAATTAAATTCGGAATTAAGGAGCGTTGCTTCACTTTCTTTAATCTCCTGGAAATTAAAGTCATGGCGTGAAACACGAGTACTGCATCAAACGTGCGTGAATATGAAATCACTGCTGCAGAAACCATGGAGTGAAATTGAATTTATACGTGATATGTTTAATTATGCACTCAGGGTTTTCAAGAGAAAATAAGATTTCTTTAACATTATGAGATCAAGTGCACTTTATGTTGAAGTCCCCTGAGCCACGCTGATTTTGAAAAGTACGGTCTTGTTCGTAAAAGTAGTATAGTATGTCGTTTTCGACCCCCCCCCCCCCCATTTAAGGTGGTGCTGATGACGTCATCAAGGTCAAGGTCAGATGACGTCATCGGGGTCAAAGGTCATCCAAGATGGTGGAATTTCCGGTTCCGGTATGACATCATCCAAGATGGCGTTAGTTCCGTTTCCTCTCACAAGATGGCGGAATTTCCGTTTCCTCTCACAAGATGGCGGAACTTCCGGGCCTAGTTCATAAGTTCGATCATTCAAATAGGTAGATTCGAACAGTCTTGTCGAGCAGGTATGATCGGTGTGTGCACTCGCGATCATGATCGACCTCGCCACCATGAATTAATGCTGTATGTATACTGTGTGCATCAATCGTGTGTATAATAGGAGCTGTCAGTGAGTTGACCAGTAGTTGTCACTACGGCCCAATCCAATGCGGACCCATTCATTCTTGATCGAGCACCAATCACATGGATTTTCCGGTGTATTGGTCCGCTAGAACGTTGCTGCCATCTTTTGGCAATACGCGCGGCTGACTGCTCCTGAGGGACTTTTGGCAAGGCTCCGTATCGTCGATCCGTGTCGATTTGCTATCAAAGTCACACGTCACACGTGACAAGGATCGACGATACGGAGCCTTGCCAAAAGTCCCTCCAGGGTGCCGCTTTCTGTTCTTTCAAGCACCCACGCGCCCTTTGGTGATTCCATGAGTATGTTGCCCCTGGTGGGCCGTATGTCCGGGTGTGTTTTCATATCCACCGACGCAGTAAACCAGTCCGAGTTGGCTAACCAAACGTAACAATATTTATATTGCAAAAAAACCAAACTTGTTACCTGTCATTTTTTAACCATCAAACAATGCATTAGGGAATACACTGCGATGTAATTCATAACCATAATAACTATTAATGGCTGGTTCAATACCGCTGGCGCCAGCGATGCCTCCGAGGGCTGGGTGTCTGAATAGGGCCCACAACAATCATGTTGACACTAGCACGATATTAACCACGATACGGCAGTGACCAAATAATCAGCGTCCAGTTGTGACATTTGATTTTATTACGTTGCATTGTATCAACTATTGCTCAACAATTCTCGTTGGCGGAGGTGGGACAATGCGCTATTTCCGTAACTTCTGTTTCAGTGTAACATGCGGCAGTATTAATTCTGACAGCGGTAATGATTAATAAATAGAGAGGTTACGTAAACTCTCAAATAAAAACGATCTTAACGATACATATAATTCTAATGGACAATAGCCCGTTATTATGTACGATGTAATTCATTAACAGGCGAAAATTGTAATGATCGTGTTAGGTTCCAGAGATAACGATATAATCCTTTGAAATTTTTCGACTTCAAATATGGCTGCCAGTCGGCCATCTTGAAAACGGGCATTTAGCCAATATCTCATGACGAACAGCCAGAATGTTATGACTTGGTATTGATATGTATGTAGATGCCGTCTATATGTTTTTCAAATTTTAGCTCTATTCCACTTCAAATATGGTCGCCAGGCCGCCATATTCAAATATGGCCGCCAGGCCGCCATATTAAAAAAGGGTCTTTGGCTCATACATGTATTGCTTTAAACTACAGCGGCTAGAATAATTTTACCCTGCATTGATGATGTATCTAGGGACCCTATGTAAATGCAGCAAAATTCAGCCTTATGGAATTATTTCAAATGTGGCCGCCAGTCGTCCATCTTAAAAAATGTACTTTGGCTTATATTTCGTGAACAATACCACAAAGTATGTTCTAATCTGATACGATGTTTCCCTGGAACATATTGACTTGACACTTGTTGTTCCTTCTTCTGGTACATTCACCCAGGTGAGCACATGGTCCATGAACCATATTCATTAACAAAAGAAGTCGGAGAAAAAAACGCAAAAAGTACCACCGGCCGGGGATCGAACCCGGGTCTCCAGAGTGACAGACGGGTTATTCGCCACAATGCCATTGAGGATTACACATTAGAATAAGATAATCATGTGAAGTTTGATCACCTCAATCATTGGCGTCGTCTTGCCAAATGAATGTGTGGCACCATGCTGCATATTGTAGGAGGATATACCTACAAAATATCACCGATATTATCCCAATTGATACGTTGGAACAGTTCCGGAAATGGTGTTGAAAGTTCACCCTAACTTTGGCGGCGACTGCAATGAACTGAATGTAGGTGCACTGTAACCTGAATCCTCTGTCCACTATTTTTCGCCAACTGGCGGTCAGCATTTCAGTACGAAGAGTACACGTACATGTATGTCGTACATTCACCCAGGTGAGCACATGGTCCATGGACCATTTCATTGCGTTTTTGCACATTGCGTACATTTGTAACTTCGCATTCCCCCCCCCCCCC
>NMRB01001865.1:86548-104809 GCA_002633025.1 Notospermus geniculatus | reverse complement strand
AATTGCATCGACTCTCATGCGACTAGCATGCGTCAGCTAAAATGCCGGAATTTTGTGCCGAAGGTTGCGTTTTTCTCAGCTGAGTATTATAAAAATCAAGATAATGTCAACGTCTTGCAATAGATAAACATGTTTAGAACAATTTGAGCATATTGGTAATCTGAAGTTCGATCTGACGACTTCAAAAAATGCATTTGAAAGTGTGATAAATTCACAGTAGAGGCCTCCTGCGCATGTCCAGATTGACTACTTCCGGTCTTCAATAATATTCTATTGGCTCTGCTGTGGAGGTAGGCGTCGACTGAGCCGATTTAGCTACGTCACAGTACTATTTTTAGGAGGGCTTTCTCCGTGTTGTGGCCGTTCTCCGAAAGGTGACGCCTCTATAGCAAATTCCCTTCCTAACAGTCGTGGTTCGGCTCTGATCGCTTGCGGTATTGCCCTCACCTCGCATGGTGTGCCGCAGGCTTTACATGTAGGTCCATTTTCGTGGCGTCATCACGGCCGACCGCACAGAAAGTCCGATGGTAGGCCTACTTTCGGTGCCTATCGGCGGTTTAGTTAACGGAAAATGCGTTATAACTAACTGACCCTGGGCTTGAAGAAAAAAAGGAAAGTTCAATGTATGTTACCGATGATGCAACCGATGATGCAACGTAGCAATTAACAGGCCACTAATTGATTAATTGCATCATAATCTTCCTCCTTTTGTTTGCAGGTTTCAAAAGCTGACCGCCTGACGTACCCTGACACCCAATTATTATATCATCAGGAGGGCCATTAACGGACGATACCACCACCCCGGGGAAAAGACGGCCTACTCAAGACCTATAACGAGGAAATGATCCGATATTAATTACCTATAATAAGAGACAAATGCTTAACGAGCGAGAGGTCTTGAGGCTAACGATACCATAAATATCTGCCCGCTGTCAACGGTCTGACATCAGATGACCAGCACTCGAGCACCCGCGGGGCAGGAACGATGGATGAAGCCAAGTAATTCCTGAAGGTATGTGCATGGTGGGGTCATCCGGCATCCACGATTTTTCGCATGTTAAGGTACTGCTCCACGTGAGAGGAGCGCCTTCAGGTAAATTGAGGGTAGTTAGACAGTTGTAATGTTTTTCCGTGTGGCCATTTTTCTGTGTGACTCCCATTGTTTTGTACACATTGGGAAGCAGAAGCACTGTTTCGCTGTGTGTCGGTCATTGTCAAGTCGCGCCTAATTCCGTCAATCTATTCCGTAATGTCACACTGGCACACGGGCCACACTGAAAAACACCACACCGGGAAAGTTGCGGCATCGATTTTTGTTAATCTCAACTACAAGTATTCTATCTACTCCTTACGGCGCATTCAGGACTGTTTAGTAACAAGAAGTACTTGAATAAAAAAAGTTCTGATAGGTTATAATTATTCCCGCACCGCTGACTTTCCCTTTTTAGTTCACCGGGGTGAGCTTTGTCGTGCTGCAGCGTCCGTCATCCGTTAGCAGGGTACGTTTCGTAACTGCTGGGGCTGACCTAAAACTTTGTGCATATATACCCCTGGGTCAGATGACCTATGACACCAAGTCACCGCCATGTCGCCATATTGAAAAAGCTCTTTGGCTCATATCACCTAAACTACAGCAGCTAGAATGTTTTTACCATGCAATGATATGTATCTAGGTACCTTTTTGAAATGCAGCAAATTCCAGTCGGATTGGACTTCAAATATGGCCGCCAGTCGTCCATCTTGAATAATGTATCTTGGCTCATATCTTATGAACAAAACCACAAAGGATGTTCTAACCTGGTATGATGTTTCCCTGGAACATATTCACTTGACACTTGTTGTTCGTTCTTCTGGTACATTCACCCAGGTGAGCACGTGGTCCATGGACCACTTCATTTCTTTATTCACTTAAGTAGATAAAGTGATCATTTCGGTTCCTGGCATTGCGAAAGAAGCATTTGTTGTTTTCCCTGCGTGACGGCCACTGTTTCATCTATAAATGGGCAGGTCTTGAAATTGCGCCTTGAAAAAAAGCGATAAAAAAACAAACCGTTATCTTCGCATGCAACGCACTAAGTGGGTTTCACTCTGTTCGTGGATTCATCTTATGCTTAGGTCACGAAATTGCCTCGTAAACGATTAAAGTGATGAAGAAGAGATTTTTGCATTGAACGAGGTAGCGGAAATAGGGAAAATGGTCACGAACAGTGTTGGGGAAACTGATCTAAACAACACTCTGAAAAAAACATGGCTGCATGTTCGTATCTTCGAAAAATCCGTCAGTAGGGAGTTTTCGCAAATCTGACGAAAAACGAAGTACGAAATACGAAATTGGACGTCATATCCATGACGTAATGTATTTCGGGAAATGGTTGGTACCACAAATGTCCCTCCTGCCAGTGCGTCTTTTAGCATGTCATGTAAGATCGAAAGAGTTATGGCGCATCTTGAATTTTTAAATTTCCAATTCGTATCAACGAAAGATAAATTTCAAAGTTTAATATACACCGTACCTCTGTCGTTCTAACGTCATACGCTAAACGACGCTCTTGCAGCAGGCGATATTTGTGGTACCAGCCATTTCCTGAAATTCATTACGTCATGGATACAGTGTATGACGTCTAATTTCGTATTTCGTACTTCGTGTTTCGTCAGATTTGCGAAACCTCACTATTTTAGAAGACACACGTTCATGTCTGATAGAGTTTTCATTTCGATTGTAGCACAGGTTTAGAAAAAAATCTAATTGATGAAAAAGTGAACTTCTTCCTAGATCTGTACCTTGTTGCACTTTTACAGATAAAAAACGATGATGTTAAGGTACAAAAAAGGTGCGAGACTGTGAAAAAAAGCGAGTTCCGAACTCTGTAAATTGATTTTGGGTTGTCTCAAAGAGCAACGGTCCTTACTTTCAGATCCATTTCTCCTGCAGCCGTTTTGCCTATCTTTCAAGTGTTTACTTATCAAAGTAACTGTCTGTACGGGAAAAATCAATTTGCCAGTTGTCACCTTTGACGCCGGAGGTAAAATGTCGAAGTGTCATGTACGTGATGAGAGGTTGATAAGAACCTTCCGAGACGTCACGTGCGTGTGGCTGGGTCCTGCTCGGTGGTCTTTGAGGATCGCTGGAGGGTTCAAAATTTTCCGGGAGAAGGTTGGAGGTTCAGAACTGCGCCGCGGGTGTGCAGCACTGGCTCTAAAGCGGGGCAGCACTCTAGGCGAGGTGAGGGCGATATCCCAGGCGATCTGATCGCCAGCCACCGAAGACTAGCGATCTTCTCGCCAGCCACCAAAGACTAGCGATCTTCTCGCCAGCCACCAAAGACTAGCGATCAGGGGTGGCCGCATAGAAACTCCGCTACCGCAAGCGGGGCCCATCTGCCGATAGTGCTGTACATTTTCCCATGCATTTNAGCGATCTTCTCGCCAGCCACCAAAGACTAGCGATCTTCTCGCCAGCCACCAAAGACTAGGCTTTGGTATTCTTTGATATGGGCGTCATCGCTGGCAAGATGATTCAACGCATCGCTGTTCAGAGCGCAACCTGGCGTCAACAGCCAATTTTGCTCAGTGGCGATCAAGGCCGACCGCAGAGAAAGTCCGATTGTGCTGTCGTGCCTATCGGTCGTTTAATGGGGACGATAGCCGACTTTTTCAATAGGTGTCACTAGTGGTTAAAACTATTGAAATCAAACTGACATCCCGGTCGTGATCAGTTTCCCACAAAAAAGGCGTCCATTGTATTAGGACAGGGTTTCGATGTGCTGCCCTCTGTCGAGCTAGGATCCGAATTAATGGTAAAATGCTTAAAGGGACTAGGAAAAATTTTTCAAGCTTCAGTTATTACAAAATGCTAGTCTTTCATGATAAATTCCCACCGTCAATTCACTTTTTCAATTAAGTGTTAATTACTGGCACCCAGACAAATCAGTTATCACCAAACCATGGAGCATTCACCACGTCACTGGGAACCTAATCAAAATAATAGAGTACAAGCTCGCTCCATACAATACATACAGCGATGAGGTTCCCAGTGACGTGGTGAATCCTCCATGGTGTGGTGATGACTGATTTGTCTGCGTGCCAGTAATTAACACTTAATTGAAAAAGTGAATTGACGGTGGGAATTTGTCATGAAAGACTAACAGTTTGTAATAACCGAAGCTTGAAAAAAATTTCCTAGTCCCTTTAATAACTAACTGCCGATAGGCGCCTGTAGCACTAACGGACTTTCTGTGCCGTCGGCCCTGATCGCATGCGATGTCGCCTGGGTGTGTTGCCCGTACATTAACCTACTTCCAACAGATACAAATCTCTTCCTGCACATCTTTTCTACTTATCGTTATTACCTTTCAGTCTTTCTCAGACACATCCTGATCAGCTTAAAGGTTTCTGCGAAATTGTCGAGTATTAATATCGTCTTTCCACAGAGATATTTATGTCTAAACCTTCTGGTGGATGTTGAGAATGTTACAGAAGGACTTCGTAGAATACAATCATTACAGAGTACTAGTTAAACACGTAGTTGCTTCCATCAGATTAATTTAATTCTTAAGCTACATGTATAGTACGTCACTTTCAATAACATTTTATTATATAATTCCCTCCCCGGGCCTCCGACAGGATTTACTCTAAGCGGCTTTCTAGATATAATAATACGATATGTATTTAACAAAATCTTTTGCAGGGCTCCCTTTTTCTATCTGAGGCATTCCATATGTTTAGATTTCTGTGAAAATATGACATGTACTTTTGTATACATAAGTTTTAAAATGTTTACCACTCACAGCTCATTCGATGAATCGCCACTTTTAATATCGTTTTAAAAAATTCCACGTCGCAAGAAAACCTATTACTTCTGTCCGCAGCCGCCACAAAAAACGAAATTATTCATAACCAAGGGGAGTATATTCGTCCATACGTTTACGATAGATTGACTTCTAACCGTATTCACTATGAACACATCCATCAAAAGGCTTATCCATTTAGCTGTAAATGATAAGTGCATATATCACATCAGAGCCCACGGGAAAAAGTAAGATGTCGAGAAGAGATGGCCCTCGTTAGTAACCACATCATGAAGACATCGCGGCTCCACTGGGGAGCGAACCAGTGACCTAATGACAACACTAAAGTGCACTATGTAGTACCATAAAGACATCAAACCCCTAAAGCAACCACTTGGTTTCCGACATTCTGAGAAAAACGTGACACCCAAAGAAATTTTCAATGAAACTTTCTCCAATTATATGATAGCTATGAGTCTTCTCCATTATGTGTGAAAATTCCATACGATTCCATTCAGTAGTTCTTGTGATATGGAACATTTAGCAGCCAGTCCCCTTGCGCACAATGTGTCTCTCGGGTATCTGCTATACAGGTTTATCCAGCCCTGGCACCTTTAATTGGTCATTCTTCACCAATTTGGGCTCAGGGCTAGTGGATTGTTGGATGCTACGGCCACCAACCCAAATTTGATTAAAAATATTATTTTAACATGGAAATTTGGGTGATAAGAACCATCTGGTGAGAAAAACTGGAACTCATCGGACAAGCAACAGCATGTGCCCAAGTGGTTGCTTTAGGGGTCTGATGTCTTTATGGTAGTACAAGAGGCAAGATACTGGACTTCTGCCCTCCTAACGCCCACTGTAGGGTGGTCGTGCATGTGTAGATGGTAGGGGGACCGCGACAAGGGCATTTACATGTACCTGTAGACCTACATGTAGACCTTATTAAAAATATTATTTTAACATGGAAATTTGGGTGATAAGAACCATCTGGTGAGAAAAACTGGAACTCATCGGACAAGCAACAGCATGTGCCCAAGTGGTTGCTTTAGGGGTCTGATGTCTTTATGGTAGTACAAGAGGCAAGACACTGGACTTCTGCCCTCCTAACGCCCACTGTAGGGTGGTCGTGTATGTGTAGATGGTAGGGGGACCGCGACAAGGGCATTTACATGTACCTGTAGACCTACATGTAGACCTATACCTCACCTGCAGTACAACCTATCGTGGGCCTTGTGGTACACTGTGTAAAGATCCGGCCGGAAGGGCGAGGGTCCACCGAGTTGGATGGCAGAACAAGAGCTTTCTATATGCTCGAGCGGACACCAAGTGCATCATGTCAAATATCCATCCAATAAAGGCAAATTGTGAGAGTGACGTCACGTGCAAAGCCTCCATAGCTACACACTTAAAAGGAACACGGTATTGGATCTCTAATGCGTTATTTGACTGCCGACGTAGAGGGAGCCACCTATCGGCAGTAACACGAACTACAAAAATGCATTACAAAATGTACGTAGTAAATCGGGTCAATTCGCCGACAACGTAGTTAGTCCCTGGGTTGGAGAGTGGCACGGTGGCGCCGGCTGTCAAGAAAAAGTGGCAATACCGTGGCCCTTTAAAAGTGCACTGCTCTGTAGAGCATAGTTCTTATTTCAATAAAGCATGCCACTTCTGATTGCAAAGGCAAAAATGGATAAACCGTCTTTTACAATTCGACGGGCGGTACATCCACAATCTCCTGAGGTAGCGCCTCAGACGCAAGTCTCACCAGTCGGAGCCTAGTGTATGGTAGCACCGATGGTGAGCCGTATATGGGCAGTATTACCTCGTACAATTCACAATCGCCAGTAGTCATGAAGCCACAAACAGAGAAACCATAGAATTAACGCCAAAGCGAACGGTGAGCGGTTTGTGATATCGTGCACTTTCTAACGCTGCAGTCATTTTTGCCCCTAACACCAAACACCAAACACTCCTTTCACCGAATTTTATTTCTCATCTTATGTCAATTGAAGTGTTCGCAATCTCTAGTTAGTTTTTCGCAGGAAAAACTTTCCGCAGCGTCGTTGAATCGGTGAAGTTTTCTCTTCCTAATGATGTTAAAAAATGCGGTGTGGAATTTTTTTTCATGTTGACAGAACTTTTGAACAGAAACCTTATGACGGCACTACGGATCTCATCACTCGGAACGCTGTCTATTTTTTACGAGTTCGCCATTAGAAGCCGAGATTTGTAAACTTTCAAAATCGTCGTTTTTTTCAGCAAAAAGCTAGCACGGCGACGTCCTGTTTTTTAAAGAAATGGGCGTGGTCACGTGATTGTTCTGCACTTTCAATGATAATATCTTCTTTCATTCCGTTTATTCGTGCGTCATTCGTCCATTAAATACTATTATTTTCTCTCATTTCAGCCACAGAAATCCTGCGACGATAAACCGCCGTCTTGCTCGCATTTAGAAAGATTGGCATCTTGCAGTCGGATTAGATTTCAATTATTGCGGACGCCTTTTCCTGCAGCGTATACCCACATCATACGTGAACCAAAGTACCAACTAGATTACGTATACCGCCGATTCGAAACTGCGGAATCCTAACAACTCGTTTCTACGACGACGTGAATGCACCAAATACGTGTAGGCGTCAACGCAGAGCTGTGCATATTGAAGCCGGTCATTTTGAGTCCAGTGTTTGAACAGGTCATCAGTCTCAACCCTCAAAACGGACACACTTCTATCCTGTTTCGTCCACAGTAGAGTGCCTTTTTAACCTCCTTCTTGGAATACCCCGAAGACATCACAACGGCAAAATCCACCGATTCGACATGTGCCGCGTCCAGTAATTAAACCTACAGGGTCGAAGGAACTTTCTTATCTGATAGTGCCGGTGCAGAATGGGCCAAATATGGCCGACTATGAAATCGACGATGATGAGGGCAACAGAACGACAAATCCCTGCTCACCCCATTGGATGGGGGATCGCGAGCCTAACAAGTTAGAACTCTTTTCCTGCTGGTATGGAAACTACCATGGATACGTAGCGATAATAGTCTGCACCTTCGGAGTGCTTGCCAATATACTCAATATTGTGATATTGACGAAAAAGAACATGCAGACATCGACGAACTGCATTCTGACTGGTTTGGCCGTGTCGGATCTTTTGACGATGTCCACGTATCTACCCTTTGCGTACCACTTCTACGTGATGTTTCCCGGAGCTGTGACTAGTCCAGATAAGAATACGTACGAATGGATGGCCTTCATGATGTTTAATGCCTTATTCACTGCTACCACACACACGGTATCAATATGGATAGGCGTAGTCCTAGCTATATTCCGTTACGTCTACATCCGTCTCTCCACCGATGGTTACGTCAAATGCAGTATGCCCAGAGCCAAACTGGCTGTCGTGACGGTGTATATAAGTTCAATAGTCATTTGTATACCTAACTACTGCTCTCTGACGCTCGTAGATATGGTAGATAAAGACACGAACAGGACGTTCTACATGTTGAAGTCGATAAACGCGACTAATGAAGCGTCACACACATTGATGAACATCAACTTGTGGACCTATGCAATCCTAGCTAAAATTGTCCCCTGTATTCTCATGTCCATTTTCGGTGGGATCCTCCTCTTCACGCTACACATTGCCAAAAGGAAAGGGCGACTGCTACACAAACACAATCGAGTTAGTGATTCATTCCGGAACAGAATGCGCGAGCATTCACGAACTACTCGCATGCTGGTCGCCATCATCTTACTGTTCCTAGTGACAGAATTACCCCAGGGTATTTTGCTGATAATCAGTATAAAGAAAAATTCATTCTTTCTAGAAGTCTACACACCCCTTGGTGACCTGATGGATGCCTTGGCGCTTGTCAACAATAGTATTAATTTCATTTTGTATTGTTCAATGAGTAAGAGTTTTCGTGATCATTTTATTGACATTATTTGCTGTTTCTGTCAGTATCACAGGAAACAGCCGTACCTAGCAGGGAAACGAAGTAGAGGGACTGAGTCGATTTTATAGTCACAACTAAAAAATTAGCGTGTTCGATTACTTACACCTGCGAGGCACTAGCGCTTTCTCTGACATGCGCATTTGAGGCCAATAAAAGAACGCTGTTGTGTTAGACACAAGTAAAGTGCCAGGGCGGATGCGTTCTGATTGGCCGAGTGCATCCGCCATGACACTTTACTCGCGTCTAAAGCGGGTGATCCACTGTCGCGATTTTGGCTTGAGACGCGGTTGCGTTCCCTTGCGGTTACCATATAAGGACTTCCGATTGCCATATAAGGCGATCGCAAGGGACCGCAACCCCGTCTCAAGCCCAAATCGCGACAGTGGATCACCCGCTTGACAGCGTTTGATTTCTTACATTTTGTTTGCACGTCGATATATGTGAGGGCTGTGCCAGTGTTCATCAACGTTCGGAAGTGACATCATGCTCTGCATGCTGGGATACTTCCCGAAGTAACCGGCTCAGGGGGAGGGAGGGTTAGTACCGCCTGGCGCGACATGCCCGACTTGGAGAACTTCCAGTAAATAAAACGCTGTCGTGCCAGGCCTGTGTAGGCGCAAGTAAGAAATCGAACACGCTAAATATAGTTAGGAACTCTATTGCCCTCTAACGGTAAAATACATTATCTCCACTCTAGTGATAAGTGGGAGGGTGTTTCATTGAAGTAAAAGCTATACTCTACATTACAATGTACTTGATAGTAGAAGATAGAGCGATTACTTCAATCGAGCAGATCCCCACTCATTATCATCTAAGTAGATACTGTCTCCTTCCATTGGAGGGCATTCACCGTGCTCGGTCCGGACAGGTGTACAGTTTTGCCAGATGTATAAACAGGTTCGAGCCAGCTCGTTGTGGTACCAAAATAATGGTAGTGTAAACTGGCCTGTCCCGCTTGAATTTCAAAGCGGGCTTGGTCAGGTGTAACGTTTTTCAGTGTGGCCATTTTTCTGTGTGATTCCCATTGTTCGGAACACACTGGGAAATTAGCCGTGGTTACACTACATAAAATCCCCGGGTTTTTTGCGGTCACACCTATGAATTGCCGGGCTTCAAGAAACCCGTGTCTGAAAAACACGGGTTTCTGGAACACGGCAATCTCGCCGTGCTTTTCGAAATCCCCGTGTCTCATTAGTTCTTTAGCACGGCTACAGATGGCGCAGCCATTAAGTGACGTCGTTTTCGCGCCTCCAACAATGTGGGCCAATAGAGAAATGACTGAAGAGTCAGTGCATGCAGCGCAACTGTCGCCGGGCTACTTAACTACAATGTAGTGGTGTGACCTCTCGCCGGGCTTTTCGCACACACGGGTTTGACACGGGTCTGGAAAAACACGGGTATTTTTATGTAGTGTAACCACGGCTACTGTCTCCTTCCATTGGAGGGCATTCACCGTGCTCGGTCCGGACCGGACAGTTTTGCCAGATGTATAAACAGGTTCGAGCCAGCTCGTCACGGTACCAAAATAATGGCCTGTCCCGCTTGGATGTCAAAGCGGGCTTGGTCAGGTGTAACGTTTTTCAGTGTGGCCATTTTTCTGTGTGATTCCCATTGTTCGGAACACACTGGGAAACAGACTCGCTGTTTCTCTGTGTGTCGCCCAAATTGTCAAGTCGCGGCTTATTCCGTCAATCTATTGTGATGTCACACTGGCACACGAACCTCATTGAAAAACGTTACACTGGGTCCGAGCTCGGAACGCTTCAACCGGGCTAGAAAGGGGTTATAGCGTGACAACGAACTCGATCGCCGAAAAGCTGTGTTCTTCTTTTTTCGCTTCTGTAATCATTGTTTTTGAGAATCCTTTTTCTTCGCTGGCGTCCGTTGTCGTGCTGTGACAAACAGCCCTTTGTATTCCATTCGATTGTGTTGATCGAACAGAAAATGCTATTGTTCGCTCTCCCATTATGTACTTTTCTTACACTTGGTGCGATTACACAATCGGGTGGAGTACAAAGCAGGCCTTTGGCGCTACAACAAACGCAATTGTGGAAAAATGTTCGTTCACTCATCGCAGCGAAGCTTCTGGACAAAGATTTTTCCGCGAGCACGTTAAGTTCGCGTTTTGTAGGGCCTGCACTCTGATATCCCCTCCGTAAAACATCCGTTTGCACAGTATTTCTCATAAACCCCATTATTTTACAGAATTTTCACCGTGCTCGGTCCGGACCTAGCACGGTTCGGTACAATAGGAGCTGTCACCGAGTTGACCAATAGGTGTCACTACGGCCCAATTCAATGCATATATCTGACCCAGTCATTAATAGGGAGTTTTCGCAAATCTGACGAAAAACGAAGTACGAAATACGAAATTGGACGTCATATCCATGACGTAATGTATTTCAGGAAATGGTTGGTACCACAAATGTCCCGCCTGCCAGTGCGTCTTTTAGCATGTCATGTAAGATCGAAAGAGTTATGACGCATCTTGAATTTTTAAATTTCCAATTCGTATCTACGAAGTGGAAACGAAAGATTCATTTCAAAGTTTAATATACACCGTACGTCTGTCGTTCTAACGTCATACGCTAAAAGACGCTCTTGCAGCAGGCGATATTTGTGGTACCAGCCATTTCCTGAAATAGATTACGTCATGGATATGACGTCCAATTTCGTATTTCGTACTTCGTTTTTCGTCAGATTTGCAAAAACTCCCTATTGATCGAGCAGCAATCACGTGGATTTTCCTGTACATTGGTCGGCTAGAACTTCGCTGCCATCTGTTGGCAATATGCGCGGCTGACTGCTCCTATTTTGCCAAATGTAAACAGGTCGAGCCAGATTTTCCAGGTGTGACAGGGATCAAAGTCCCCCAGGAATCAAAGTCCGGTCTTATTGTTCAGCGAGGGATTAGAATATATGGCTTTAGAGACCGTGCATGCCATGACCATTCGAATATAACCTCACAAAATAGCGGGCTATTGTTTGGCAGATTTGCATTCCTAGGACAGTGATTCCTGTCACACCTGTACCAAATGGCAGTGTAATCGGGTCTGTCCCGCTTCAATTTCAAAGCGGGTTCGGTCCACGTTTCCAGCGCGGGCTGGAGTAAAAAGGGCTAACAGCTGCACACTGGAGTTCGGGCAGATACGGCCTTATAAAAGGTGGCAGCACCGTTTTAGTAATGACATATTCCACGAGGAGGCGCTTGCTGTATCTTGAGCCACAGCGGTTCCGACATTGTACCCGAGATCGAGTATTGGTGCTGGATTCACTAGCAGGGTGTTAATTGTTTTAAGATGATGAACCGATGTCGTACGGGCGGGGACGAATTATGTAATCCTGTGGCCTAATTCACAGATCACCCGAAACTCGACGTGCCCGTAAAGCTATTCTACCTGTGACTTCCGGAGATTTACGAGTGCGCCAATCTACGGGTGCTTCACGAATCATGCCGTGGAAGTGCACTTACATGTAGGCCCTACATGTAGGTCAAGCGACTTGTGATAATAGGAGAACGAGTGTAAATGTACATGTACTGTCATACGTGTTTAATCCGCTGTCGAAGATAGGAGTTCGATATGTTTCACATGTTACCAGGGCACCAGCACTGCTTCCTCGGAACGAAATATGCCCATTCCCCGTGTCTTGTACATTACAGATAGAGGTTCCATCTATTGGATATGGAAGCTACATGTGCAATGTGCAAACTTCCTTCAATGATGACGAGTCTGGCACAGATACTATCTTGATCGAAACTCTAACTGACTCCATCTACTATAAGTCTTCTCAAACAGGTTCTGACACTGAGACATGTACATACCATTTCTGTATTAAATGAAGCTATATATAAAGTTTTTTATCCTTTAGTTAAAAACTGGATGCCAATTCCGACTTTGTCTAAACGCCAACAAGCGCCGAATAGGCTGATTATTATGAACGAAGCAGTTTGGTGTGTAGCGTGCAGGAGTATCGCAAGCCGTCCCTGCCATAAATCCACCATGCTGTAATTATTTACTACCATGCTAGTAATTATTTACTACCATGCTAGTAAATATTTTCTACCATGGTAGTATTTAATTCTTACCTAGGTAATAATTATTTACTACCATGGTAGTATTTAATTCTTACCTAGGTAATAAATCGTTTCGGAAAACAGAAGAACGAATTCTTACCTAGGTAATAATTATTTACTACCATGGTAGTAAATAATTATTACCTAGGTAAGAATTCGTACATCGGAAAACGGAAGTACGAATTATTACCTAGGTAAGAATTAGTTACTACCATGGTAGTAAATAATTATTACCTAGGTAAGAATTAAATATTACCATGGTAGTAAATAATTATTACCTAGGTAAGAATTAGATATTACCATGGTAGTAAATAATTATTACCTAGGTAAGAATTAAATACTACCATGGTAGAAAATATTTACTAGCATGGTAGTAAACAATTACAGCATGGTCGATTTATGGCAGGGACGGCTTGCGATACAGGAGGGGTGAAGGCGGTACTTGAGGATTTTCTAAAGCTGGCATGCAGATTTTCTAAAGTTGGCAGTATACATTGGAAGTCGTATCGTGGATATGAAACGCCTTAGATATGAGGTAGCATATGGGTTTAATCCCAGAGTGATTTCTAGAGATTAGAGATTTTCGCCGAGCACCCGAAATGCTATGGCGAACGTCAAGCCCATTGTTCGATGCCGCGGAGAAGGCACCGAACAAAAGGATAGACGTTCGCGTTGGCATTTCGGGGCTTTGCGAAAGCTCTCTATTAGCTCAAGTAATTCCGTATGTGGTACCAGCTGCAGCGGATGAGTTTTTGGGGGATAAAAATAAGTTCTTCGACGAAACAAAAGATAATGGATGACCAATTATATGAACTGTGTCTTCTTCTCAACAATGTTTTTCTCACTGCATTTCTACGCGGGGAAATGTATAAGATTGATAATAAACGATTCTTGAAAACTCCTCCTTATCTTCTCGTTTTTCTTCGAATCGCCGTCTTAAAACTAACAAACACACAGTTAAGTGGGCTCGGCTGCCGGAAAATTCTCCATTTTAAAAATCTTTACTTTAAGGGGAACTGACCACTTTGCCAGCCAAACTGGGCTACCTACACCTCAAAATGCCTTTTGATATCACTTCAGGACTCACAACAGTTTGATTTGAAAATCTCCACCCATTTTCGAAATAAACACCAAAATGTAATTTTCGAATTCAAATTTCCCGCTCAATTAGTGATGTCATTCAGAGAACCATTACAATACAGTGACCATTGCAAAATGTGCTACATCTGTATCAAAGACAGCTGGACAAAATATATTTCTGATGTCAACCACGTTGCCGTGATTGAAAATCAATAAGTTAGCCATGTGGGGATCTTTACACATGATATTCGGGTGAAAATTCAGAAATAATTGAAAATACCATATTTAGAGATTTCGATATCTTAGTCAATCTCGACAGTTTGTTGAATAATAGTATCCTTCCTGAGGCAGTTAGTGTTCACTTTGGACTTTTCCTCCTAAATCAACAATTTGAGTCAGAAAGTGCGCTTGACAGGCTCTCCAGGATAAAGATTTGGTACATTTTACAATGGATGACTATAGAAATGGTTCTAGGTATGACATCACTAATTGAGCGGGAAATTTGAATTCTGAGAAATACATTTTTGTGTATAGTTTGAAAATGACCTGAGATTTTTTCACCAAATTTTTGCCAGTTATAGGGTGGTGTCAAACCCATTTGGAACAGCAAAAATAGACATTATATTTGAAGGGGTCAGTTCCTCTTTAACCGCACCCATCTTGGTCAGAGTCAATAGGGAGTTTAAGAACTTTAACTTTACGACAACGTTATTTTTCACACTGCGAATTCACCGGATTATATATTGCATTTTCGGTACAAAAAATGACGTTTTCGTAAAGTTAACGTTTGTCGTTTGATTTCTTAAACTCCCTAATGACTAAGGCCAAACGCACATTTGCGGCAAAATTCAATGCGGTAGGGGTGTTTTTAAAGTCAACTGACCCAACGTTGTCGACTCGTCATTCAGCCGGGTCAGTCGATTTTAAAAAACACCCCAACCGCATTGAGTTTTGGCCTAACAGTTGGCAAACTCTTCTCACAATTGTCCAATGAGGACCGCTCTGTACTAGTACCACACGGCGTCGCTGCGAGCGTTGTGACCAAAATGTCGTTTTTCTAACGTTATTTCCATTTATTTCTGGCATGAATATAACCCGTTTGTTTTGGTCACCCGACAGTGAAACTTACATCATCGTGTAGCAGAAGAAATTTTCTTTTAATCTCATTACGTTTTTTTCTTAAAATAAGAGATACGATGGCGATAATAACAACGTTTTTGTGTCATTATTTCTGTAGAAAAATGTACAGGTCATTCTCTCATGACGCAACGTCAACACCTAAAACGACGTCAATGACGTCACTAAGGTCACATCGCTCGCAACGCTGACCTGTCGGGATAAAAAATTTGCGCCATCCCCATTGGCCATTTCACCTAGAGAAGGATTCCACTACGTCCACTCCGTTCACACACAGTTTGAGCCCGTTCTGCAACATTTTCAAGAACGTACTGAGAACTAGCTCAGTGTGATTGGGGCATTACCCTTCCCTGCAGTGGCGACAAATGCCTACTTTTGGTGGAGCGGCTCACATATTTGCACCCCAAGCAACAAAGCACACATGTCCAGTAGACAACATTGTGGATCTTTGCCTAACGTTCTTTCCTTTCTTAAAGTCCTTCTTGCACCACAAAAATAAATTCTCACTCTTTTTCAGCTTTGTACAGCACTCAGACAGAACTACATTTTGCTGTATTACTAGGGAAAACCTCATTCGAATTTGACCCACCCAGAGCACGCTGGACGCACGGTTTCTGCATGATAAGTGCATTTTGTTGAATTTCCCATCACATTCATTGCTTAATTTGTTCACTAGGCCGCTCTAATCAGGGAAATGACAGGTTCATTAAGCAAATTCCCTAGTGTGACATCACTTAATGAGGCAGTCTCGGACCATTCTGATATTAGCTAGGTCATTCACAAAATCAATCACAACTTTCTTACCGGTTGGAATTTTTTCACGAAATAAAAAGCTTTTTCACTGTAATTCTGTGCCAAATGATTGTACAAGCTGCAAAAAATGGTGCAATAAGGACTTTAAGAAAAACAGAGGTGTAAGACAGAATGCAATTTCCGATATTCAGCAGGAAAAAATCGATCAGCTTCTCGAGCAAGTCATATCAGTGAGGGGTTGTTGCTTCCCGAGAATTACTCCAGATGGCATCAGCAATTATAAGAGACCATTTCGCAGAAAGTGGCTTCAAAGGGATAAGCTGCATTCGGCAGCCCTCGTGACTGCAAAATGCTGCGTGTTCGGCAACGTCGTACACTGACGTAGTCTACGAATTTGCCGTACCTGGACGACGCTCGAGCGAAGGGCTTGGGAGTTATGTACGCCTTTCACGTGGCGAGGATCTAACTACGGTTTTTTATTGCAATGGGCGTTTTATTCACTTTTCGTATCGAAGTGTTCGGCTCGTGTAAAAATACGCGCCCGTTCAGTTTATATCCGTTATTTCTGGCCCAGGCCGTGTCTTAGTTCGTCGATTTTCTTCGGCCGCTCCTCGGGTAGTAACGAAGCCTGTACGGATAACTGAAAGCGGAAGTTTGAACGGCCATCATGTAGACAGATTGCCAAAGTCCGCCATGTTGGACCAAAGGGCAATAACAAACACTTAGGGCCGTATGCACCAACGAAGATTATCTTGAACTCAGGGTTGAGCCACAACTTTTCCATTGTCACATCATGCCCTGGCAAACCTGAACAATTGAAAAGCTGTGGCTCAACCTAAGTTCAAGGTAATCTTCGTTGGTGCATACGGCCCTTAATGTACAGTGAATGTACACCATTGATATACAGCATGTTTCAAAACCTGCAAAACACAAAACTTTCACGAAAAGTTCTCAAATGAACACCTCTTCAGTGCTGCAGTGAGCCCAGGCTAAAATTTTTGCGGATACTTCACCAAAAAAATAAAGTAAAAAGACTTTTGTTATGCCCTGTCTGGAGCAAACCTCAGCTCCAGCCATGGCAGGTATGATAGCGCCTACCAAACAGTGTGAAAAATGATGGCTCATATACCTGGACCCAAGGTTGAGTGAACAATAAAAGTCTGTTTTTACTTTTCTGAATTTATGTTTTGCCAAAAGTAAGCCAAGGCTCAGTTCATGTTAATGATGTTACAATAACTATGCTGAATGCGAGACATTCCATTGCAAGTTTTTGTGTTTTTGCAGGTTTTAGAACATGCTGTACATGTATATCAATGGTGTACATTCACTGTGCATACAGTGTTTGTTATTGCCCTTGGGTCCAACATGGCCGACTTGGGCAATCTGTCTATTTCAAAACATGTCTTCGCCCATGTCCCTTTAAACTGTGTCCTCATCAACACAACGAATACTGATCAAATATTTTATCAGGCCCGCCTCACAACCGACGTGGCTGGCGTAGTGTTGATGTAACCGAACCTGGATTCAATCAATCATCCTACAATGGCGGAAAGGGACATCTGGCGTCAAATGCAAATTTACCCTCACTCGGACACCGCATAACGGCGAACGGTCTTGGATGATAATCGACCAATGATAAATCAGGATATTTGCTCCACAGAGATTTCAATGGGGATAAACACAAGACAAATGTTCGTGTAGATTTCAACTTTAATATCGGGGTGATTGAACGGAACCTGAACTGTGCCATTTCTCAGAGATTTTTATCTACGAATACTCTTTGGGCAAAGTGCGACAAAACTTCATCAGAAATTTGATCTTGCAAGAAAGGCTTCGTGTTGGCGTGTTGGTGCATTCTTTTGGAGTTGATCCTCGAATGATGTTCAAGGGAATCGTTATTTTTGGAGACAACGGCTTCAACTTTTGATCGGTTTTGATCAAAGTTGATTCTTCTCAAAAGGAAAACGACAGAAAAACGACTCTCCGAACAAAAGTTCGCGCTCTCATCGTTATTCACATGAGAAAAGGCCAAGGAGCTACTTGACGAGGCGGACGGTGAGTACCCTCCTTTTTTACCATTTTAAGAGTTGATCTGTCATGAAATTGTTGTGGAATGACATCCGCTGACTTTGAAGTTTCACCAACTTTAGTAAAGATGGTGTTGGCTGTTAGTAGAGAGGCAAATCCGAAAAAGTGGCTTATTTAAGGAATCAAAATCATTTTGTAGTACAGAGTGGCATCCACCGTGGATAGTTGGCCCATGGGGTGGTGCATTGGGCCTGGGTGGATGCCACCTCAGATTTTTCCTTTTAAGCCTGTTTTAACCCTTTTTGTGCAAAAATGGATATTTCTAAAACGACTCATATTTCGGGGGTAGGCCAAACCAAAATGCCTCTATCTCCGGAAGTTTTTAAGGTAGGAGAACAAACTAACCATCAAAATGAAGCTTGGTGTGTATGCTAT
>NMRB01001865.1:66639-76891 GCA_002633025.1 Notospermus geniculatus | reverse complement strand
ACCCCCCCCCCCCCACACACACACACACACACACAATGCAATCTTACAATATAGTTTGCTGATAAACCTAACCTGCTTCTGAAATTGATACATCATTATTCATTACACAATAGACAGGTTGCGAAAATAGCGGCCGCCATTTTTTTTGTGGAATTGGCCGAATTTTCGAACTTTTTCAAATATAATTCGAATGAATTTTATTAGCTGCTTGCTTGCTAAAATATCTTTATGTAATTTTAGTGGCTCACTGTATGACCTTTCTTTTTTTGAACGCCTCTGACAGTGTAAAATCCCATTGAAAAACCCAAACAATGTCAAAAGGTCCATAAAAAACATGGCGGCCGCTAATTTCGCAACTTGTCTATTGAACCTTTAGTAGAAAACTGTCCAGTGATTAATTGTAGTTCCTCTAGATAGGACCAGATGGTGTCACTTGGGCCCGAACTTATAAAGGATGTCTATCTCTTAGACAAGTCTAACTCGCCAAGACAAGTCTAAATCAGTCGTCTAGCTTAAACTGCGATTACANTTGTGGCTTTGCACCGCAGTTTCGACACCAGTTAAGTGAAAATGCACTCCACAAGTACAGATGTGTTGGGTAAAATCCAAGGAGAACAGTAACGGAAGGAAGAATCTATTCAGAAAATGTCGTCATAGAGCAGGAAATGGGATGCCATCTGTACACGATCACGTGATTGACCACTGTGTTGAAGAGCTTCACCATCCCCATGGAGTCATAATGGGATGTTCAAAAGGCAGGGTGGGGCATGGGCTCATTGGCTATCACAGCAAAGTGGTTGTTATTTGGGGAGTATTTACTCACAGTTCTGTTGCCACAGGAATATCGAAGATGTCTAATGAGATTGGATTCCCTGTCTCCATTGTCACGGATCCAGCTTCCACAAACTTGGCACAGATGCACTACCATGTCTACGCAGTACTAAAACTCTAGGCTATAGGCCTAGCTCAAGCAAGCACTCTGAGCTACAACATTGCAGTGACCCTTTGGCCAAAGAAAGTATAAGAAATTGCTTCGTAACAAAAAGATTTATTCAATATTATCTAACATCTTCTAGGACTTTCCTAGTCCCTATTCAAACCCTGGACAGGTCACGCCACTATCATCCCTTGCACCCTTATACATGCATGACATGTATTGGCATGTTTTTCATCTCCATTCAGTTCTTTGAAAACATCAAGTCACCCAAAACTCCTTTATCAGGAATGGGCAAGAAATGACATTATGCAACCATAACAATGTATAGGCCTATGGCACCTCCAACCCCCACCTAGAGAATAGAATGGTCCTACATTGAGCAACAAAAAGTGATTCTTCTGTCAGTTTCTGGTCATTGAAATGACCCAACATTCTATTTTTAGGTCAGGGTGATCACGAACAGCCTGATTTGACAAACCCTAGGATGAGAATGAACAGCCCCTTTGATAACATGACATAAATCAGAATCTGGTGATGGTAGAAGCCTAAAACCTTCACCTACACCTAGGTTATCAAGGATGAGCTTTCAATTTACGTAATGACCTTGAAGGTCTGTCAGAGGTCAAGGTCACAGCCAACCGTCACATACAACATGAGATAAGTCAGAACCTGGTGATGGTGGAAGCCTAAAACCTTCACCGACACCAAGGTGATCAAGGATGAGCTTTCAGATTACGCAATGACGTTGAAGGTCAGAGGTCAAGGTCAAGGTCAAACAGTTCTAAAGTGCAAATCTGCTCAGAATTTCAGGAGAAAACTAATTCGAAGCCTGAATTAACCATCTCCTATAAGCTAATCAAGGATGCCTGTTCCAGTTACGCAATACTTCTCAAGGTCATAGGTCAAGGTCACAGCCAACTGTCACAGATAACATGATATAACTCAGAACCTGGTTATGGTGGAAGCCTAAAACCTTCACCTACGCCATGGTTATCAAGGATAACCTTTCGAATTACGCAATGACCTTTAAGGTCAGAGGTCAAGGTCACAGTCAAACAGTTCTAAAATGCAAATCTAATCAGAATTTCAGGGGAAAACTAATTAGAAGCCAGCATTAACCATCCCCTGTAGGTTCAATCAGGTCCCTGTTCCACTTACGCAATACTTCTCAAGGTCACAGGTCAAGGTCACAGTTACTTAGCTCTAGAGTAGTAAACTTCTTATCGGAAACCATTGACATCGCTCCGATGTCCTTTTCTTGTTAGATGAAAGATTTACAATAGTATTGCCCATTGTGATCCTCATATTGTGCAATAATATTGATCGTATGTGGGCAGCTTTATAACAGTTTGCCCACTTCAATTTTTTTTTAAATGTGAGCAGTTAAACTTACATCTAGGCCTACATGTACACCTCCACTGCAGGAAGAGGGAGCACTGTTGTTCAATGCCTGTCACTGTCAATCCCAAAATCCAAAAAAATACTGGGAGTCGGTGCAAAATCAAACAGTTTAGCTATGTCATATCCAGAAGTTATACTCACATCTCCAACAGTATCAGGACAGTTGTTACTGGCATGTCTGCCCCGTTTGGGTTCACTTGGTTGGGCATAGGGGATACGGAATGTGTGCCGCTTCAGCATGTTCACTTCAGCTCATGTCAAACTGAAAGCCCTGCATAACAAGAAGAAAATGTTAACCCATATTAACTCTGCATGATCTACACCAAGGCCAAGAAGACAGTACCAGTTCAAATAAATCTGTCAGCCACGACAGAACCAAGTAGGCTAAAATGCGGCAAGTGGTGACACTAGCCTACCAAGGCCTAGGCCCGTATTCTAGAAGCCTCCTCATCTCAAAGGTCCACTTTAATCTTTTGTATTCTGCCCTGCAAACAATAGCTAAAGGTAGACCTTACACTTAAGGTAGGTTCTAGAATACGGCCCCTAGTATTCATTGTCAATTAGGGCCTACATGGTAGGTCTCTAAAGCAAATAATCTAACACATTGATTTAACTTATTATTGGTAGGGCCTGCGCTTAGGCCCTACACTAGCACTAGCACTCCAATAACACACTGACTATGCTAGGCCTACCTACTGAGGCCAAAAGGGTAAATGTCGTCCTGGGTACCCACCCTTGAATTCAATTTTCTTGGACCCACCCGTGATCCTTTTCTGTTTGGATATCCTGAGACCATCGAGACGTTGAAGACTGACGGCTGATCAGCTGCGCGTATCTCATGTGATCCCTTGTTCGTGATTGACAGTTCGATAGAATTTCAATCAACCTTCAACTTCCAGGTAAGTCTGGGTTAATTTTTCAATTTTATATCGTATTTCATGGCTGCAACTTGCTTCCGATTATCTTATGATTTTAGAGAGGCCCAAAGTGGTAAGATTTCGAGAAACATGTACACAAGAACAACTGTCAATGTCTAGACCTTTGCTGCGAATCACTTTCATGACTTTATATTTCGGGAATCTCTTGAAATGTTACTTTTAAATCACATCGGCAATCTTCATATTTTTCCCGGGGAATTCCCGGTATTTGCGCTGGTCTAGACCTTGTCAGTTTCCCTTCAAACCCCTAATTAGGCTAATCTTGGTCGCCAAATGAGCTAGCTCCCAGTAGTCCCAATGTGTATTTTGATATCTTTGAAGGAGTGACAATCAGTATGTAACTGGTGTAAACGTAGAGATTGCCCCATCTTAGGGCAGGGATTCCTTGTAATTTGTGATGGTAGACCCCATTCACCCAGCTTCAGTGCGTGGTCACGTGACTTACAGCATGGGACGTAGTTCCTCTGGCTAGCCATAGATGGCTCCACCGTGTTGAGGCATATTGTCTCAGTTTGTTGGTTTGTCACAGCTATCATTATAGCTGATTTGGCAGTATTGTAGTACATGTAGATATCTATCAGACATTGAACATGTAACTCAGTAGGGCATTTGCATTTTATTTTGTAGATTTCACGGACATCCATGAGAGATTGGAATACAAGTCATAGATTCAATCATAAAGTAGTTCCTGTTGAGTCCTTTGGGCTTTGCAGCTATAATGTGCAACTCGTTTAGCGGAAGTAAACACGATGCCCCGATATCCCATAATAATCAGAAGGAGTAATGTTCTATAGATCAGTATCGACGCGGCGCCTGCCTGACCTCTGTATAGCACCATCAGTCAGCGCCACCATACAGCAGGTCAGGGAGCCAGACTAGGGTCGGCATTAGGTGATTCAAAGCCGCATCGGCACATAGGCACAACTATGCTTTCGTCAAAAATAGATAAGAGAGTAAGAGATAAATAGATAAGAGACGACTCTCTTATCTATTTTTTGTCTATTTTTATCGCTTTTTTGTACACAATGCCGTATGTCACTGTTGTGATGTATAGGCCTACGGGTCCTCGGAAGGTGCCCGAGCCTTTCTCAATTCAGTTTGCAGTTCAGATTGTTTATTTGATTCACTTTTCATATTAACCCTTAATAAAAACCATGATATGAATTCACCTGATTTTTAACGGTTGGGAATTGAGTAGGGCCTATCATTTTATGTTAGGTAGGCGTACTCTGTGCCTTCATCTAGCAAGCAATGCAATTCTGGTTCAGTTGGTCTCTTAGACTGGTCTCCCCCGTTCTCATGGATGGAAACAAAATTGTAGTGTCAACACTTTCAATAAATTTTGTTTCATATATATAACCACGTTTTCAGTATTATTTACTGACCCGAACACGGCTCCCCGAACACAACATAGGCCGGAACTGGGCTAGGGTCAGGAAGTGGCGATTCCGATGTGCCGATGCGGTTTTCGGCTTTCAGACCCCGAACATAATTCGGGGCCGGTGAATTGTCGATGCCGATATGTGCCGATGCGGTTTTCAGACCCCGAATAGGCCTATCTACCCCAACGATCCCGATATATCACAGACGGGGCTGGTTCTCTCGGAAACCGTAGAGTCAGAAAAAAAGTAGTTCCGCGCGGAGGACTACCGTCCCGGTTGGTGGCATTAACTGCCGATGGAGATGGCAGTGAAGTTTCAAGTCGCTCCAACAATTCTTTCGCAGAACGGGAGCATAAAGGTTGTAGCTAAAACATTTTGTGGAAATCAATTAGTTACTTTTTGTCATGAATATGTTAGGACGCTTCTTTTCAAAGAGCGTCATTAAAGTCGGCATACGTAGCCTCCCGCCTTAATTTTATCGCATGCAAGTTTATTATACCTTTTTAGCTCACCTGGGGTAAGCTCTTGTCGTGGGTCTGTGTCCGTCGTCGTTGTCCGTTAGCAGGGCACGTTTCGTAACCGCTAGTTTTAGCAAGCTTACGTTTTACATTTACGATTGCGATTTGAAAACGTCATGACGTCGGCTATGCGGGAGTTTTTTACGCGCAAGTCGCTTGCTACACGTAAGAAACTTACGATTTAATCAACGTCAAATCTTTCACGTTTGTAATCAAATAAATCACTTTCAATTTGACACACCTAATAATGGGTAAATGTCCAAGTTGTAGTGAAGATTACAAGTCAAATGATGGACCTAAGTGTCTTTGAGAGCCGGACAAATATGGGATACATCGACAACATTTTATCATACACGGAAAGCCTTTTACGCCACATGACGGACCATCGCGTCACAAGGCGTCACGTCATTCTGTAATGACGTCATGGCGTCGTTAAATCGTAATCGTAAATGTAAAACGTAAGCTTGCCAAAACTACCTATTGATCTGAATCTTGGTACATATATACCCCTAGGTCAGATAACCTATGACACCAAGTTTCGGTCCGATTCGACTCTTAGCTTGGCCACCAGGTGGCGGAAACCAAAAACACAAAAAGTGCAATAACTCCGGAACTAATGACTGGATCCTCTCCAAATTTTTATCATAGGTTTATCTAATGAGGGTACATTACATTAACGGGGTTTTGATTTGATCTTCTTTTCAAAGTAGCGAGGTCAAAGTTAAAAATTTTGCCTTTAAGTGGCATGTTTCGTAACCGCAGGTGCTATTGGCCTGAAATTTGGTACATATATACCCCTTGGTCAGATGACCTATGACCCCAAGTTTCGGTCCGATTTGACTCTTAGCTTGGCCACAAGGTGGCGGAAACCGAAAACACAAAAAGTGCAATAACTCATGAACTAATGACTGGATCCTCTCCAAATTTTCATCATTGGTGCTTCTAATGAGGATGCATGACATAAGTAAGAGGTTTATGATTTGACCGACTTTTCAAGGTCACAGAGGTCAAAGTTCAAAATGTAGTCATTTGGTGGCGTGTTTCGTAACTGCTTGGGCAATTGACTTGAAACTTGGTAGGTACATATACTCCCCTATGTCAGATGACCTATGACACTACTTTTCGGTCCGATTCGATTATCCGCTTGGCCACCAGGTGGCCAAAACCAAAGCTCAAAGTCCAGTAACTCCTGAACTGTAACTGGATTGTCTCCAAATTTTTATCAGGTGCATCTAATGAGGATACATGACCCTGGAACATTTCGATTTAACATTTGTCATTTGTTTTCCTGGTACGTTCACCCAGGTGAGCACATGGTCCATGGACCATTTCATTCAACCTATATTATATAATTTGTTATTGTTACATACTCTTATTCATTGGTTTCAATAAACTAATTTGAATTTGAATTTGTCCTCAGATTTGATGGACAGTCTGCAAATGGGTCAACCAATAAACGTGTCACGTCAGCAAAACCAGGAGTGAAAATGTTAATGAGGGCGGTGCGTATCGGCTTTTGAGATGGGATATAGCCTGGTGGAACATTCACCAGCCGACTTTGTAGACAAGCAGGTTGAGAGCAACGGCAAAATGAGCGGCGGCATATTTCCAAATCTTTTCGGCCAACCTCTGCTGGAAAGCCGAACTCTTCACGTTAGGAACGACACGCCTGTTGGATGCGCCATCCTGAAGCTTCCCTTACCGTATACTTACGCGGCACCTGGAGCCACAATTGGTATTACCATTCCCGCTCTGGAAGTTCCCCTGTTTGAAATCATCGTAGTGCCTTGTGGTGATGTCAGAAACATTGACACGGTCAAACAAGAAGGACTTCGTCGGTGTCTGGATATCGGCGCTAGTTTGACCATGGCCGCGGCAGGAGTTATTGAGGGTTTTGCAACTCAAGATGAAAACACAATTCCCAGGATTGCCTCGCACGCTGGGGATGCAGCAAAAAAGGGATATTCCGCAAAAAGGGTAAGTGCCACTCTTTGGTGATGTCAAATTTTTAGGCTAAATTTTTTTACCCAAACCATTGGAGGAATCGGGGAATTGGGGAATTTAGTCTTCAATGAATTGCCTGCACTGTGATGTCCTGGCTTGATTGAGCTTTCATGAGTTGTCAAATTCTAATATGGCTACATAACCCGTGGAAATCACGGGTTTGAAAATCAAACAGTGTCTTAATCCATTTATATTCATTTGCATTCATCAAATTAGCAAATTTGACCGTATTTGGATTTCTCCAATAATACATATATTTCTTGATAAAAATTCTTCTTTCCGCCTCGAAAAAAGGACACTTCAATCGGTAATGAAATTCATCAGCAATATCGCCAATCTGGCAAAGATTGCAACGCCCAAGATTTCCATTAGCATGACCTAAGTTACGTACAATTACTGCAGGGAGCCGAGAGTTCCCTAATCTGTATTTCAGCAGCACCCGCCCTGAATTTTCAGCAAGCTCTATCAGGTACTTTTCCATTTTAAATTCAAATTTGAATATCCTATATAAGAATTATTTCGGATCCTGATTAATTTCCTCCTCTCCCAAATCTGAATCGATCATACATTTGTTCAAAACATCACCATACATTTGTATGATGATGTATGATGATGTCCAAGCTTCTTGTGGATTTCCGTCTACACAATGCAGCTAAGTTTGGACATCATCATACGTGTTGGATGCTATTCAAGTTTGTTTGGAAAATGGTCCACACCGATCATACATTTGTCCATGAAGATCATCATACAAATGTATGATGATGATTGAACAAATGTATGATTTCACGATCATACATTTCGTAAGAAACCGGACAAATCATTAAGAAACAGAGAAAATAATATCGGGGATAAATTTTTGTCCCTGCCGTATTCCAATTAAACATGCAAATTCTTCAGATATAACATTCAGATCTAACAATTTCAATACATGACTCTGCAGATTGATACACTTTCTAACGGCTTAATGTATTTTGCGTAATATTACGCCGATTTAGCGTAATAGTACGCCAAGGGAGAAATCATTATTTGCTAGCATAGGAAGTAGTTCTTGAAAACTGGCGCAGTGATCCCATAACTCACGGAGTTATCCGCGACCACGTGGCTCACGAAGTGAGCACCGTTACAGGCCTTATGATTACTTGTGTCTGTGCATTCTCAACCTAGAGCTTGAAACTTTGCCAGATTTCAACTCTAATGTCATAAAAAAGCGGCCATATTGAAATGGGAGGATATGTGATGCGGCGCGCCGATTACGCAGACTGGCGGAGTGTTCTTCCGCTACGAAATAGTTCGCTAATATATAGTACTGAAATGACAAAAATCGCACATTATATGATCATTTTGTGTACTTTAGTCCTCAATCATGTCAATAGTGTACTGATTCAATGCTGCCCATGCGTTTTACGTGAATTTCTAGCGAGTAACTATTTCAGGGATTTCATTACAACGTATATTATACGTTGGTGGCGAGAGCTACTTTCCCATTTGCCCGGCATGATTACCAAAATGTGTAAATAACCACATTACTGGCGTGTCACTTCCAAGTCTACATACAGCGTATCAAATATATACCAATTTATTAATATTTGAGCGATAAACACGCCTTCAGACAGCCAGGGTTTGCCGGTGTTATATTTGTTCGCGGAGGTTGCTACTTGTCATGAGTGATGCGGTGGCCTAACAATTTTGGACGCTATCACGTCCAGAATCACTCCGCGCATGACTATATGACATCCGAGGGGCTTTCCCGAAGTATGACGGAAAGACCCGAGGTGTTCCGAATGGTGTCTGTGAATAAACAAACGAAAATGTAGGCCTAAATTAAAAAGAAATTAAGAAAGGAACAAATTGTAGGCCTAGGCTAGTCCACGAGCTCGATCTTTAGGACTCAAAACAAACTTCCCATTCGGCAACAGTAGGCCTAAGTCCCGATTCTACGCTGCCGGACCAGCCCTCCTCGGCGTCCAGGCCGAAAAGGGACAGGAGCGTCACGTAGGAAAAAACAACGTACCGATACTGCGATTCACATGTCAGCTATCTTGCCCCAATCTGTGATTCTTGAACATAAAACTGCAGAAGTGCCATGAGACTCCAAGATACGGTCCCACCAAGTGGGTTAAGTTCTCCACCGGTGTCACTGATATTTGCATACCTCTTATTATTATGCCTCCATGCATCGATCAATGGGCCTTTGCGATTAGGCCTATCCATATACGCATGACGTCATGACGCTAGCCTACTGTACACACAAACAAACATAGGCCTATTGGCAGCGCTCGGAAAAATGGGTACTACTAAAGTACGAAACGAAATCGAAACGAAATACGAAACGAAATACGAAACGAAATGACGAAATGAACTGTTTTCCACACAATAAGCCTTTATCCGAGTATCTGCGCTCATATCTTATAACTGATACTGCAGTAGGCTCAGTTTTGTTGATGTCTTCACTGAAATTTCAAGAATGCTCAGATGAATTAGGCCTATAAATTAAAAATCCGTTTGACTTATGAGTAAATGTGATTTGCGATTTGGCAATTCTTTGTTGAGACGAAGGGCACAGAGGTTTAACGTCACGTCCGAAAGGTGGCGTTTCGATGGCATCAACACATCTTCTTTTTTACTTCTTAAACTTGGACTTTTTAAGTTCAAATTCTTAGTTTTTGCCTTATAATCTCAGTTTTTGAATCAGAATCCAAGATTATGAGGCCGGACAGCCTACACCGCAAGCATCTTGGTGCAAATCACGTTTTCCTGTTCCACCCTGTACACTGGTATGTGCTGCCATCTATTTGCAGACTTTGGAAATTATGGTGATGACAATGGTATTTCAAGTTGTCAATGAATTATCAATTTGCAAATAATAAAATAAAAGCACTGAAACACTTCCAGATTGTGATAAATATTCACTCGAAAGATAGATTGAACACAATACTTTCGAAATAGCTGCATCCGCCCTTCTTATAATCATAATAATCGATAAAAAGTACAAATGTAGTTCATTTCGTCATTTCGTTTCGTATTTCGTTTCGTATTTCGTTTCGATTTCGTTTCGTACTTTAGTAGTACCCC
>NMRB01001865.1:39697-52992 GCA_002633025.1 Notospermus geniculatus | reverse complement strand
TTTTTAGCTCACCTGTGAGCTTTTGTCGTGGTGATGCGTCAGTCGTCTGTTGTTGTCATCGTCGTCGTTGTCTGTTAGCAGGGCACGTTTCGTAGCCGCTGGAGCTATTGATCTGAAACTTGGTACATATATACCCCTAGGTCACATGACCTATGACACCAAGTTTCGGTCCGATTCGATTCTTGGCTTGGCCTCCAGGTGGCGCAAACCAAAAACACAAAAAGTGCAATAACTCCTGAACTAATGACTGGATCGTCTCCAAATTTTTATCATAGGTGTATCTAATTAGGATACATAACATATATAACGGGTTTTTGATTTGACCTACTTTTCAAGGTCACAGAGGTCAAAGTTCTACAAAAGTAACAAACCTGCCGCAGTTCTTCATTATTTCACCGAGCGTCTTCATATCTTGCGTAAACATGTATTAGAGGGCTACCTTCAAAAATACCGAGTTTCGGCCCGATCGGACATCCAATATGACCACCAGGTGGCGTAACCTGAAAATCATCCAAGTGCTTTAACTCAGGAACGGCTTTACCCAGAGTGCTCAAACTTGATATTTACCTCCCTCTAGGTGACCTTTACAAGCACGTCAAATTTGGGCTGATTAAACTTCCAATATGGCCGCCAGGTGGCGTAACCCAACAATCGTTGAAGTCCTGCAACTTGGGAATGACTTGACCCAGAGTGCTCATAACTGACATGTACCTATCTCTCTGTCATTACACTATGTCCAAACGGGTGAGCACATGGTCCATGGACCATTTCATTTATTACCGCGGTAACTTCTGAAGATCGTTCAATGTGATGACTGACTGAGTGAATGGCCCCACTGACATTGTGACAACATGTCATGTATGTCAAGTCACAAATGCCAGTTTTCAAGAGTTTCCAAAATAACCTAATGGGCTGAGCTGCATAGGCCTTCTGCTGTACAATCCCCCACCACAGGGTTTTATGGGGTTATTGTTGGGGGTATGATTACTAGGGACAGGGTTTGGGTGGGGGCTATATTAAATGCAAAAATGCTGACTATCGTACGCCACACAGATGGTAGGCTGGTGAAGTGATGTCACATCTCCTGGTAGTCAAGATGACAAGATGTGAAAAAAACATTATAATAGCCTGTCTCGTACAGCTAGGCTATTCCCACAACACTTTTATCCACTCCAAACTTTCTAGTCCAAGATAAAACACTGACTTTCCTGAGTTGCAAAGATTATGGGTACTGGTACCAGTCAATGCATGCATTGCCAATGTATGTTTTTGTCAGTCACCTTCTGCCCAGTAGGCCTAGGTAGGCCGTCCATTCCATCTGTACTTTATCACTATAAAGCCATGCAAATGCAAGCACCACAGGTTTAACTGGATCTGTAGAGCAAGGACATGAAGGAACGGAGGACAGCCCAACTGAATTGGTGTGCAGCATCTCCAGCGTAGCTTCAAGGCCGCCAGGCCTCTAGTCTTATAAAGCCAAGCAAGATCTTGAGTAATACTGCAGCGCATAACTATTGTTGGATGGCAGCGGCACTACTGGTGAACATATACTTTTCATCACATGTCGCAGTGGCGGATACAGAGGGGGTTCTGGGGGTTGGACCCCCCTCGGCGACAAGAGATAACATTTTTTTAATCGCTAAACATAAAACATCTCACTTGTGGCCTAGCGCCTGCCCGTGTCTCTGATGTAGTCTTGATGATACGGTCGTTGCATTGATGATTGAATGAAACTCGTCCCCTGCTTGGGACAACTGTTGGCCTGCTATACTGGTGTCGCATTTTGTACACTTGCACAGTTTAAAATGTCTGAGAGGCGTGGTATCGGACTGGCTGAGGCTGCCAGTAAGAACAGGAAGCAGATCACACTGTTGAAGAAAATGTTTGTATAAAGACTTTCTCAACCTCAGAGGCCACATAAGGGACACAGTCCGCGTGAGTTACTGCGAAACTAATGCATTAGGCCAGGCCTGTATACCACGATATATAAATACACACAGCACACCTGGATGACCTAATTTCTGTCCGCAGTGAAGTACACCTGACTGCGGACAAGATTTTGCAGTAGCTCATGCGGTGTGTGTCCCTAATGCAGGAAATCGCGTCTCCATGCGCTCAACTTGCGAAAGACATCCACACGAGTCTCATCAATTTCTGGTAAAAAGGTTTCTGCCAGCCATTCAACATGTTTCTTGTTGATTTGATGTAAGTCGTAGGAGTTATCTCATCAGGTTTCATCCTACTTTTATAAAACCTTCTCTTCTCTTCAGGGGCCGATCCAGGATTTTCTCCGAAGGTAGAGGCCACTGGACTCGCACGCGCCTATTGGCTTGTGCTTCAACAGCGCCGGTTTGCCGGGGATCGGGAAACCTCCTACAGGAAATGTTTTTAAATTAAAAGCTCTGAGACGCGATTTACCGGCATATGAGGTTGAAAAAATCCGATGCCAACACCTCCTAGACATTTTGAAACAGTGCAAGCATACAAAATGTTGTCCCAAGCAGGGGAATAGAGTTTCGTCGAACTGTTGATGCAATGATTGTATCCCGATGATTAAATCCGAGATGTTTGATGCGTAGCGATAAAAAATGTTATCTTTGGTCGCCGAGGGGGGTTCCAACCCCAGAACCCCCCTCTGTATCTGCCCCTGTTCTTACATGCATGAACANTGGACCTTTTGAGGACTTTCATGGTATCAAATATGTAAAATTTAATGACTTACACAGAAGCCGGGCCATGTGCACCGGCATCCGTGTCCGACTTTTACTCTTTCGTGACGGAAAGAAATTAACGAGACAATGTAAAAAACACCGGAAATTTAATTTTCAAGACTGAACATTTTATTTTTTAAGGACTTTTGTGGACTTTATAGGATTTTCTCAATATTTATGGACTTTCAAGGCCTTAAATTTAAGCATTTTATATTCTTGGACTTTCATGGTTTTAAAGGACCTGGAGGAACCCTGCGCTCAGATCGACCTGTTTGTGCAACTGATCAGTTGCAACTGTTTTCAGCCAGTCGGAACCATTGCCGGCAACGGCATTGCAGGTAGTTGCATCCAGTCGCAAGGTCGATCTGCGCCAGGCTTTAGACTCCACAAGTGAATTCAAATTTCCCGCACATTTCACCATATTAATCCAAGGTATTTTCTGATTGGCTGCAGCATGAATTCTTCCAACTAGTCAAACGAACTTGAAAACTTGGTCGCATATAGTGATTAATCCAAATAAAGCTTGCAATGATGAATGAAATCAAGAGTATTATAACAAAAGACCCAATTTGAGCCTCTCACAGTGTCCATCATAGCTTATTTCTGTTTAATTAGTCAGACCAGCTGACAGAAACATCGTAGGCACACACTCATCTGCTCATGGTGATGTCTGCACAAGGAGTTGGCGCGAAGCCAACTCACACAAATCAAGTATTTATATCTCTTCATAACAATGACCAAGACGGGCAAGCTTTATGTCATTGGAAAGGAAATTTCAGTGGGAATCCATCCAAACTGTTTTTGAGGCGATTTCTTTACATCCCAGAGAAATAAAACCAAAAGTTCCGGACACTGTGGAAGTGGAAGCTAAGTCGGGATCGTCAGCAAACTGTTGTGAGGAACATCGTCGACAGACATATTTGCATGGCGCGCAGAATTTCAACTTTTTTGAGTGCTAGGTGCGCGTTTTTTTTGCGCCCCTCGGCGTGATTTTAGGTGCGCCATTGTGATTGGTCTCATAGTGTGGCTCTGTTCATGTTAGGTGCCGTGAGCTGATTAGACTACTCAGGCGGGAAGGGCGGCGGTCGGAATAAAAATAATGATTGTGCCATTAATACTGAACCGAATCTTCAAAATACATGCCCGTCGGACTTGCACCCGGGGCGACGGGGGACGTTCAATGCTGTGCTTGTCTATCTGATGAAGCTAATGCTCGCAAGACAAAGCAATCGGAAGTCATTATAAGGTGATCCTAAGGGATCGCAACCCCATCTCAAGCCGAAACCGCAACAGTGGATCACCCGCTTTACAGGGTGTTGCTTCTTCTATGAAGCAAAAGCGAAATTTTATAAATACTTCTTCAAGAAAAAGCCCGGAAAAAAGCAAATGCTAGTTTTTATGAATTCGGCCCATTGAACTGACGAATATCCGTGGTATCTGTGTCAGTTCCCTCTAGAGTCCCTTTAACCTTTGTTGGACAAAATATATCATGTTGTTTGTTAGTTCCCATAAAATTTTAGTTGATTACAGTAAACATCGCATAAGTCGGAGTTGAATAACTCGGATAATCACATAACTCGGATGACCTCCTGAGGTCCCAATTTTTCCCAACGTTAATTCCATTAAAAATCATCACATAACTCGGATACTGTAAGTCGGATTTTCTCCTAAGTCGGATGAAAATTTGAGTCCCAGTGTAATACATTTCCATTAAAATCTTGTCACATAGGTCGGATGAGCATAGGCTATATTCACACAATCTAATCCACTCATTCACACATACACAACATTGGACAAATGCATTTGGAATTGCTGAGAGGAACACTTTTCCGTTGACTATGATCGGCAATTTCCGTCACCTGTCGTGTTTCTGAGAAGAAATGCGCCATCAAGATCGACAAGTAGGGGCCTTATTCATGAAGCACACTTATGGCTATGTACTCTTAGTGTCCTCTTAATCTATTCTTGTTGTTCCCAACACAATAGTCTAGAGGGCCCTTAAGAGCAGGTAGACTTAAGTGTGCTTCATGAATAAGGTCCCTGATCTTTTCTGTAGTTCTTAGCTCATTACCAATGTCGCACAAGTCAGATTTTCTCTGACTTAACTTAAGTCGGATAAAAATATGACTTACACGTAAGTCGGAGAAAATCCGACTAACACAAGGCGGATTTTCTCTAAGTCGGATAAAATTTGCTGGCCCACTTGCATCCGACTTATGCGATGTTTACTTTATTTTGATTTAGGTACCCCAAGTACCCGTCTATTTCAACAATAATTAATGCAGCTAGCAAAGTACCCGTCGAATGACGAGTCATGAAGCGCGGGGTGGCTCCGGAATGTATACGCTGGTGTGCTACACTTCGGTCACGTGCAGTGTTAAAGTCCTCCTGGAATCAAAGTCCGCTCAGTGAGGGATTAGAATATATGACCATAGAGACCATGACGGAGCGACTTGAATATCCCCGTCCATTTTAACGCATGGGCATATGATCAGATGATGTGCCGACGTGCCGATACGGCACAGTTCATACTCATTCCAACGTGACCGAATCACGCAAAAAGATTAGTTGCGGAACTGAGGAACTATTTTGTTGGGGACGGGGATTTTCAAGGCAGGCCGCCATGCCCATCCGAAAATAACCTTACAATAGCGGGCTATTGTTTGGCGGACTTCCATTCCTAGGACGCTGGTTCCTGTCACACCTACATGACCGGTGTAAGGTTTTTAGCTCACCTCTGTGAGGTGAGCTTCTCTCATGGTGTGTCGTCCGTCGTCGTTAACATGGGTGGCACGTTTCTAAACCGCTTGGGTTAGAAACTTGAAATTTGGTGTACAGGAAGCCTATGGTAAAAACTGTCTCTGGACCGAAACTTAGCGCTGCTGCTTATACACTCTGGCCTGTAGGGGGCGCTTTGTGAAAACCTTCTTTCGGCCGTATCTCCTGAACGCTGTTAGCTAGAACCACGAAACTTTTATGGTGGGTTCCTCTGATGAGACTACATCACATAAATCCCGGGTTTTTGATTTGACCTACTTTTCAAGGTCACAGAGGTCAAAGTTCAAAATTCACTGTTTGGTGGCACATTTCATGGCTATTTGACATAGAGTGTTGTGATTTGGCGTGAAGATATATCTAGGCACCCTGCACAAATGCACCAAATTTCAACCCGATCGGACTTCAAATATGGCCGCCAGGAAGCCATCTTGAAAAATGGACTTTGACCCACATTTTATAAATAGGAGTAGGTAGGATGTTTTAACGTTGTCAAAATATGTATCTAGGTACCATATAAATACAGTACTTGGCACAATTGACCTCACTAAATCCGCGTACCTTCCCCGTACGTGACGAGGAAGGTAGGCTTCAGTTCATCGCGTATGGTATGGGTACGTCACGCGCCTCTGTTGCGTGACGTCGGGTGAATGACGTTGCGTCTTCACTGCATGCCTTCCATGACGCTGCGCCACGTCCTCGGAAGATACGAGGACGGTACGTGCATGACGCTGCATGTAGTACGCGGATGGTGCGCGGCGCGGAAGGGAGGTCAATTGTGCAAGGTACTGTATATGGTAAATTTCAGTGAGATTCGACGTCAAATATGGCCGCCAGGGAGCCATCTTGAAAAATGGATTTCGGCCCACACCTCATAAATAGGGGTAGCTAGGATGCTTGAACCGTGCCTAAATATTTGTCTTGGTACTGTCTACTATATGCCAAATTTCGGTTCGATTGGACTTCAACGTGGCTGCCAGGCGGCCATCTTGAAAAATTTACTTTGGCCATATCTCATCGGTAGTAAATGTTACGATGTTTCAATGTTGTCTAAATATCTATGCAAGTATCCTGCACATTCCTGCTAAAATTTCAGTTCCAACGAACGTCATGTGTGGCCACCAGGTGGCCATCTTGAAAAATAGAATTTTTGACATCTGTGAGAGTGTGACCTAGACAGGAAAGCAGTTTGTTCACAAATACCACTTGTATTCATTGTATTCAGAAATTGTACTCCTTCTGGGTGCCATCACCTGAGTTTATGATAATACTCATCAGATCATAAAATACTTCTTGGTGTGTTCAGCTTTATCTTTTCTGTACTGATCCTCAACATTCACCATGAGAGTCACAGTTTCACACTTAACCATGGAAACTTATCACAGAGGTGAGCACAATGGCCCTGGCCATTTCATTCAGTGAGTGAGGCCCGTGTGTCAGGGTCGTCTTGTTTCGGGTGGAAAAAGGTGAACAAAAGTGTGATTTACGTGGACGTTATCGCTCCTCACGCACATTGAATGCTGCCGATTACACAACTTCAAGGTGAACACATGCATACTGTGAAAAATGAAAGTCGTTGAGCAGTTTTGGGAGGAGTTTGTGTAAATTACAGAAAACGCCTGCCCTTAGACTAATATACCGGTAATATAGATTATTATGCCCCCAACCTCCGAAGGTCGGGGGCATTATGTCGTGGTGCCTGCGTCGGTGTCTGTTAACATTTGGTTTCCATCAATTACCTTGAGAATACTTTGACCGATCAACCTGAATTTTTTTGTGAGGGTTGGGCTCTATGAGGGGACGGTTCCGTTCGATGACCAGCTCCGCCGCCCATCCAAGACGGCAGCTATGGTGGCCACCATGAAATCGGTTTCCGTCGATAAACTTCAGAATGCTTTGCGCAATCAATCTGAATTTTTTTGTGAGGGTGGTTTCTATGAGGGGAAGGTTCCTTTCGATGACCACTGCTCCACCACCCGTCCAAGATGGCTATGGTGGCCATCTCGAGATCGGTTTCCATTAGTTAACTTGAGAACACTTTGACTGCATGATCAACCTGATATTTTTTGTGAGGGTTTATCTCTAGGAGGGGAAGGTTCCTTTCCATAAGGGACACACTCCGCATGAGCTAATGCAAAAACCTGTCCGCAGTCAGCTGTACTTCACTGCGGACAGGAATCTAGGTCATGCAGGTGTACTGTGTGTATTTATATATCGTTGTATGCAGGGCTGGCCTAATACATTAGTTTCACAGTAGCTCACACGGAGTGTGCCCCTTATGCGATGACCAACACTGCTGACTGTCCAAAATGGCAGCTTAGATTTTTAATTCCATTTCTGCAAGTTAACTTGAAAACACTGAGCGATCAATTTGAAATTTTTGGTGAAGGTTTACGGTCCCTATGAGGGGAAGGTTACTGTCAATGGCAACCTCCACCGCACATCCAAGATGGCACCTACATGCATACAGTGGTCATCAACCTGAAATATTTTTGGACTGTTCGTCTCTTTGAGGGGAAGGTTCCTTTTAATGACCACTAGCACACCGCTTCTCCCAAGTGTACCATCTGGGCCATGTCCACAAACAACATACTAGTCGGTGGCATGCCACGCTCTGCGTTGCTCTTGTATACATGTATCTTTAGCACTGGAAAAAAACTGTGATGGCCAAGAGCCATGCTATAGCAGGATGCAATGTATAACAACATTGAATCAGGCTCTGGACTGACCAACCTTGAACCTGCAGTGAGAAAGCTCAAAAATGGTGTTGTGTCATGATCACTATTTTAATAGTCATGAGACTTTCCAAATAGTTATCTAGTGACTTTCTAGTCAAATAACTATTCGATTGTCTGGACTCTCTTCCAGTTTTTCAGTGCCCAGGATTGTGCTGCTTCTAGCTCCCAGCCCAGGTTCTTCATACCGTTTACAAAATTATTGTTTTTTCAGGACTTCGTAATGGTACCAGAACAACTTTCAGGTGAGAATTCAGGTACGTTGTCTCAAGTGGAATTCAGAATTGATACTTATTCAAATGTCTGTTATCCTGACCCCATCTAGTATAAGGGATATGTTTTTAAGGTGTTTTAAATCTTTAAAAAGGTGGTTTCTTCAGTCAAGGTCACAGAGGTAAAATCCAAAATGTTTTATGCCCCCGACTTCCGAAAATTGGGGGCAGTCTTCCTTGGTTTTTAGCTCACCTCTGTGAGGTGAGCTTCTCCCATGGTGTGTCGTCCGTCGTCCGTCGTCGTCGTCGTCGTCGTCCGTCGTCGTTAACAGGGGTGGCACGTTTCTAAACCGCTTGGGTTACAAACTTGAAATTTGGTGTACAGGTACCCTATGGTAAAAACTATCTCTGGACCGAAACTTAGCGCTGCTGCTTGTACACTCTGGCCTGTAGGGGGCGCTTTGTGAAAACCTTCTTTCGGCCATATCTCCTGAACGCGGTTAGCTAGAACCACGAAACTTTTATGGTGGGTTCCTCTGATGAGACTTCATCACATAAATCCCGGGTTTTTGATTTGACCTACTTTTCAAGGTCACAGAGGTCAAAGTTCAAAATTCACTGTTTGGTGGCACATTTCATTGCTATTTGACATAGAGTGTTGTGATTTGGTGTGAAGATATATCTAGGCACCCTGCACGAATGCACCAAATTTCAACCCGATCGGACTTCAAATATGGCCGCCAGGAAGCCATCTTGAAAAATGGACTTTGACCCACATTTTATAAATAGGAGTAGGTAGGATGTTTTAACGTTGCCAAAATATGTATCTAGGTACCGTATAAATATATGGTAAATTTCAGTCAGATTCGACGTCAAATATGGCCGCCAGGGAGCCATCTTGAAAAATGGACTTTGACCCACACCTCATAAATAGTGGGAGCTAGGATGCTTTAACCGTGCCTAAATATGTGTGTTGGTACCGTCTACTTATATGCCAAATTTCGGTTCGATTGGACTTCAACATGGCTGCCAGGCGGCCATCTTGAAAAATTTACTTTGGCCATATCTCATCGGTAGTAAATGTTACGATGTTTCTGCACTAATCCTTCACCATTCAGTGTATCACCAGGCTACTCACACTTCATACTCTGTCACTGAGGTGAGCACAATGGCCCTGGCCATTTCATTCTGAAGTTCCCTGGATGGAGCTCTCTCCAGACTTCCGGTCTGGGCTACTTTATAAGATAACTCATGAAAGACGTTAGGTAATGCTATCAAATTTTCAGGGTTGACAGAAAAGTACCTTGGCAAGAACCCTATTGTGATGATTCCTGGCTTCATCGGACACTTAGAAAGTGTTATTAGCTCAGCTGGCCAAAGGTCAGCGGAGCTAGTCTAATGGATATTCAGTGGCGTCAGCCTGTCAGTCCATCTGTCAAACTGTGCCCGAAGTTTTGTAGCAAAATAACTAGAGACTCCAAATTTCATCTGAAGGTAGCCCTGGGTGAACTCTCCTAGGAAACAAAAAAAGAGCATGATTTGACCTTCATTAGGTGCACCAGGGGGCGTTTTGTGTAAAATGATATATCGCAGTATCTCAGCCCCTATGATAAATATGTAGACAAAAAGTGATGGGATAGATAGGTTGATATTTTCTACATCAGTTCAAAGGGAAGTAAATGTCAGATTTGTCCAGCAGGGGGCGCTCTTCAACAAAATAAAAAACGGGGGTATTTGAATGTGGCTAAGTTCATGAACTGATGTCCGTTTGTGGATGTTAGGCTGCAAGTTGAAACTGGACTGAGCAAATCAAACTTGGTTCACATGATTAACTGCCTACTCATGAAGTGATTGTCTTCAAAGAGTAATGTCCATGTGAAAGACAATGCAGTGCAATACAGACCTGCCTACTTGTATGACACAGTCTGCTGATGGTCAACATTTGCGGCAAGTTTACATGTAATAGGCCGTATGTTATCAAATTTTGAAAAAAGCCTTTCACATTTTTAGCTCACCTCTTTGAGGTGAGCTTCTCCCATGGTGTGTCGTCCGTCGTCGTCGTCCGTCGTCGTCCGTCGTCGTTAACAGGGGTGGCACGTTTCTAAACCGCTTTGTTACAAACTTGAAATTTGGTGTACAGGTACCCTATGGTAAAAACTATCTCTGGACCGAAACTTAGCGCTGCTGCTTGTACACTCTGGCCTGGCCTGTAGGGGGCGCTTTGTGAAAACCTTCTTTCGGCCATATCTCCTGAACGCGGTTAGCTAGAACCACGAAACTTTTATGGTGGGTTCCTCTGATGAGACTTCATCACATAAATCCCGGGTTTTTGATTTGACCTACTTTTCAAGGTCACAGAGGTCAAAGTTCAAAAATTCACTGTTTGGTGGCACATTTCATTGCTATTTGACATAGAGTGTTGTGATTTGGTGTGAAGATATATCTAGGCACCCTGCACGAATGCACCAAATTTCAACCCGATCGGACTTCAAATATGGCCGCCAGGAAGCCATCTTGAAAAATGGACTTTGGCCCACATTTTATAAATAGGAGTAGGTAGGATGTTTTAACGTTGCCAAAATATGTATCTAGGTACCGTATAAATATATGGTAAATTTCAGTCAGATTCGACGTCAAATATGGCCGCCAGGGAGCCATCTTGAAAAATGGACTTTGACCCACACCTCATAAATAGTGGTAGCTAGTAGGCTACTCACACTTCATACTCTGTCACTGAGGTGAGCACAATGGCCCTGGCCATTTCATCATGTTTAGCTTCATCATTCACTTCAGGTGGCTTCAGGCAAGGTCTGTTTAAACTCACTAATTGGGTGTTTAGTCTTTCATCATCAGAAGCAAATGCTGTTTGCTCACTGATTGAATTATTTGTAACTGTCAGATTAAAAGGGCAACTCATTCTTTGGATAATTACATTAGGACTAATGATGTGACAATATTCTCTACTTTCACCAGGGCTGCATACTTGTACGCTCTCTCCGTAATTTGTACAGTCAAGGTGATGAGTTCTATAGCTTACGCTTTGCTAGGCTGATCTTACGGTCCCGGTGACTACAAAAATGCCAAAAATACCGGTACATCCTTTGATGCACATTTTACAGTAAAAATCTTTAGTGAAACTTCAGTTTAGAGGCGAGCTTTTCTTATGGCGTGTCGTCCGTCGTCATTAACAGGTGTGGCAAGTTTCTAAACCGCTAGGTATAGAAGCTTGAAACTTGGTGTACAGGTACCCTATAGTAAAAACTATCTCTGGACGGAAACTTAGCGCTGCCAGTTTTTACACTCTGGCCTGTAGGGGGCGCTTTCTGAAAACCTTCTTTTGCCCGTATCTCCTGAATGCTGCTAGCGAGAACCATGAAACTTTTATGGTGGGTTCCTCTGACGAGACTTCATCACTTAAATTTTTGATTTGGCCCACTTTTCAAGGTCACAGAGGTCAAAGTGTTGAGCTTCGATGTGATATGTAATGTGCACCACGCGATATTTATACACGTATCAGTCTGGCGTCAAATTTTTTGACTTGTAATTTTCATTCTTTTGTCCCGTCAAAACTGTTCCATATTTAGGGCTGAAATTTTTACAATAGATTGGTAATATCCATATACTGTAGAGTCGGTTCTATAACATCATTGCACTATGCCGAAGTGCCGCCCCCAGTTCATTACTATGTCAGAGCCCGGTTTCCCGCCTGCATTGATTGACCAATGGGGCACAGGAGAAGGCCTGGTCAGTTTCTTGGGAATAAGACATGAGGTGGTGGGATATCACTAGGCCTATGTTGTCAGTCAAACGCCGCAGTATACAACTTGTATCAATAAAGAATGCAGTCACGCATGCAAAATCCAAAGCTTTTGTCAACCACTGACAACAAAGCCAAGGAATTTTTGAATGCATGGTGAAATGGATCTCTATTCCATGAAACCACAATCCGTAAATAGCGCCTAGTTCTGACGGCCTATTCAAATCCCCGTCACGAATGTCAGTCTTGACCAACATGTGACCACTACGTAGTGAAATGGGCGTTGCAAATCTTGAATTATGGATTGATGTTATAGAACCGACTCTATGGTATTTGCATGTCGAACATACCAAGAGTGCAGCTTGCATAGTGTAAAATTTATTGGAAAATCCTTAGGGGGTCATTTTTTTGGGCCACCTGATATTTATGTCCCATTTGCTCATTTTAAAGAAAAAACATTTTTATTTGCATTTTATTCAACAACTATTGTCATGGTTTCAGATGAGAGTACTACATCTCACCGAAGCAGAGCATTTGATTACAGCCACCCAAGCACTTTTAATACGGAACAATGTCGACGGAACAATAATGGGAACTTTCAAGAAATGAATCCTAGCCGCCCGTCAACACTGCCAATGGCTAGTCCTTCATCATCCCCGCCATCTCTGGCCATACCGGTGCCAACACAGGTCAAAGCTTATGAACAAATACAGAAAAATTCTCCAACTAGTCCGTACAGATGTGAACACTCCTCACTTCAGGTAGGCATCATTAGATAAGTCGTAGCTTGGGAATTTCTTTCTGAAGAGTTACAACAGGAAAATGAAAAGAGGTCCAATCCCTTGCATTTAAAGATAATATATCACGGATATTTTCGCGGGCCACGAAAATCATTGTTTATTTACATTTTGTTTGTTTATTTCTCGTTTTTCTTTGTCTTATGAGTAATTTGTTGGTGGCGTGCCCCTCTAGAAATTCTTTTGATACTGAAAACATTCAATTTGGTGGGTTGGCATGTCCCAAAAGTCCAAAATAACATAATGTAAACATCAATGTTTACAAACATTAAACGTAAACAATGAAGTCGTGATATATTATCTTTAAA
>NMRB01001865.1:0-33189 GCA_002633025.1 Notospermus geniculatus | reverse complement strand
GGGGGGGGGGGGACGAGAACGCTCCATCAGATATTATTCATTTATGGAAACTAGGGGCAGAAGATCAAACTAGGCCTACAGCCGTTCATTCGCACATAGCAGTTGAACGAATGAAGCATTTAGTGGCCAACCAGCCACTTTCAGAGCAGTCAGTTTAGGTCGCAGACAAGTAGAAACTAGTAAAGTAGGAGTAGGTACTTTGAAGTAAAAGTAAAAGTTTATTCATATGAAATTAAGTATTTACTTTTACTTTCAGTGAATACTACCTAGTAGATACTTTTACTACTTACTTACTTCTACTAGCAAGTTAATACTCTTTTTTATTCATACGGCCCAATATCTCCACAAAAAGGAGTAAGTTCTTGGTACACGCAATAATATGATTTGTGGATTGTGTATCACAAGCAGAGATCATGCTCTACCCGCATCAGCCATTCCTACCATGTTGCCATCCAAGGCTTGTTGATCTTGCTGGCAGTGAATGTGTTGGTAGGTAAAAGTGATGTGGATTGTGAAGTATTCAGTTATTTATGTTAGAATAAATTAAAATCATGTTGTAAAAATTTCTTGACTCTCTTTAGTCTCATCAGAGGAACCCACCATAAAAGTTTCGTGGTTCTGGCTAACAGCGTTCAGGAGATATGGCCGAAAGAAGGTTTTCACAAAGCGTCCCCTACAGGCCAGAGTGTACAAGCAGCAGCGCTAAGTTTCGGTCCAGAGATAGTTTTTACCATAGGGTACCTGTACACCAAATTTCAAGTCTGTAACCCAAGCGGTTTAGAAACGTGCCACCCCTGTTAACGACGACGGACGACGACGACGGACGACGACGACGACAACGGACGACGACGGACGACACACCATGGGAGAAGCTCACCTCACAGAGGTGAGCTAAAAAGTATTTACTTTTACTGGCAATTTTTAAGTATATACCGCTGTCTGTATGAATAAAACTGAAGTAAATACTTGAAGTAAATAGTACCAACTATTAGTAAAAGTATTTATTACTTACTACTTGAGTTGTTACTACAAAGTTAGTAAATACTCTAGTCGGTATGAATAAAGTGGTGTATTTACTCAGGTTTTTCAAGTACGTACTCCAAATTTTCAAGGTAGCTCCAGACCTACCTTGAAGCCGAAGTGAACAGACACGCCTTGGTGCAATGGCAGCTTTTTTGCAAATTCCGCGCCAAAGGAAGGTATATGCCGATAGGCGAACGTGCCAGGGAAACAGGGACCCAGCTCTGTTCCTCTTTGATGAGGAAAATGTGGTTTGGATGGCTCAACATTTTATACACTCACTAGCCAAGTACCGGTATTGCAACATAGGTTTTTCTTAATTTCTCCATATTCAGTCATCAGTCTTTGATTTTCAAATGTGGATGTGCACTTTGAGGTGTAATAGGCCTGTTGGTTCAAAAAGTTTTAAGGAAAAGTGAATATATGGGCATTTCCACCGTGAGTCGCGTTACAGGTTGACTGATTTTCAGCACTTTATACAGTAATATCACCACAAAATAATGTGAACAGAATTTCGTTCTTTTGTGTATTGAAGCATAACGTATTAAGGTATAAAGCAACGGCAATAAATTTATTCTTCTCCTCAAAAATGAAATTTTATAACGATCTGATTTTGTGTGACTCGCGTTACAGCAAAAGGAAATGATGAAAACAACACTTGACAATGGGCCGTATGAATAAAAAAGAGTATTAACTTGCTAGTAGAAGTAAGTAGTAAAAGTATCTACTAGGTAGTATTCACTGAAAGTAAAAGTTCATCACCGGTTTCAGGGGGTCCTAATCGTTGACGTGAAAACCCTCAGCACCCAATCGGCTGTGATATCGCTGATAATCCTCAATCGTCCATGACAGCACGTGACCCAGAGCAGATGTATAATAGGTTAATGACCAGGGAATCCGTTACGAAGTGACGGGTTCAAATGCAGCTGCTGACAGCTTCCGTTAAATGGGCGGATCCTGATGTATACCTCCCAAAGGGGAGTGCGGACGGGTTTTCGATGAAGCCTTGGGGTGAATTTAAGGCTACTGCGGACGACCGTTTCGCCCATTCTGAGTAGTCAGGGATTCTCAATGTTCGCTCCCTCCGTTGTCGCGGTTTTTGTGCGGGGGCGAAGGGAGTAGGCCTAAACGATCTCAAGATGGTTTCGTCGCAGACAGTTCAGAGAAGGTACCAGTAACCATAACTCTTGTCGTTTAACGACAAGAGTTACTGGTACCTTCTCTGTCGTTTAACGACAAGAGTTACTGGTACCTTCTCTGTCGTTTAACGACAAGAGTTGCTGGTACCTTCTCTGTCCGTTTAACAAGAGTTGCTGGTACTTCTCTGTCGTTTAACGACAAGAGTTGCTGGTACTTCTCTGTCGTTTAACGACAAGAGTTGCTGGTACCTTCTCTGTCGTTTAACGACAAGAGTTGCTGGTACCTTCTCTGAAGTGGTTCGACTTGGTGTTGAAGGCAGAAGTCGGCCTATGAAAGTGTATTATGGAAGATCGACAACCCGTGTTAAAAGTTTAAAATACAGGTGTTGCTATCTTGATTACGATCTGTGTACGTGCCATCAGCAAGAATCTTACGAATCGCCAATGATGACAAATATCCGGTCCTTCAACGACGTTTACTTAGATAAGGAGATGACTTCGATGACTTTGACATTCTACGTACTATGATGGGCGATGAGTCAGTGGGATATCAGGAAGTTTCGCCACCATCGATAGTCCTGTGAGATGTCAATGAATAGTATCTTTTTGAACTTTTGGTAAACAGTAGACGATTTTGACGGCGTCCGTCGGATTAAAAGGCGCAAGAAAACCAAGTATAGGTTAAAGGGGGCTAACATCTTTCATTCTCTGCATGGCGGCTGACTGTTGGCTAGAAACGTCGTCAACTCTACCATCCCACATTTAAGCAGACCTCTCCACAAAATATCCCTCACAAAGTGATTATAAGTCTAGTTTTTCCAAAAGTATACAGCGATACCTATTTCGGGGCAGGTTTATCCACTGATGAAGACTGGCCCACAGGCTTATGTAACAAAATGGCCATTTTTGGAACAGTCTGGGAAAGTTTGACTTTCTTGTGGCATATTTAACGTAGATTCAGAAAATCAGTGTTGCCATTTTTTTAATCTGCGCTTTTGGCCACCATCTTGGATTTCAAGATGGCTGCCATTCAGGACACATTAATTCTGCTTATAACTTGAAAATTAGACGGCNCAATGCTGCTTGTTGACAGAACACCGGGCACGGACCAACAAATTCAAATTTAGAAATCGGCAAAGTCGGGAAGATGGCCCTACCTTTCGTAATAACTGCTTCTGTCCGTAGAATCGGTCCATACAAGCCATGCCCAACTTTAGGGCGTTCTCTTTTGCTAAGTTTGCCATGTTCCTATCCAAAGTGTAAAATTGTCCCGTGTGATTTGAATGGCAACCAGTCCCGAAATGCTGAGGCATTCGCGTGTTTCATATGATATTCTCCCGGGGTTACTATTTTTGGTTCGTGACATTCTCATCCGCGTGTCCCTACATTGTTTGCTATTGTACTTTAAACTTTATTGTTGGGTACAGTTCTCATGCCGAATTCCTATACATCTGGCCAATCAGAAGCCTTGTTTCATCCAGACACACTGTCTCCCGGCCCGTGCCAACATCAGCTTCAATTGGTGGAGTTTGGAGGTCGCGGGGTATTCTGCATTTAAATTCGTTGGCCCGGGCCAGAATCGCGCAACCGTGTCGCGTGCATTGTGGCAGCACGCGACGCTCAGAAACCCATATCCAGCCTTTGGAAGAACATCTCGGTTGACTGATTCGCTATAGATTGGCGCGAGCTCCCGCACGTGTCCTCAGGGAGCGAATCTACTGGTCGCTGTTGCGGGGCCGGACATGTGAGGGTGGAAAGACGTGGTCAGCCTGTTACTAAGGATAGTACTGGACCCGTCTTGACTCGTTTGAAAGGCCGAGTGACAATGAGGTGAGAATCTTGTGATTCATCAACGGGATGGAATTGTCAAATTTTAATGGCAAATTGGAAAGTATTGTCTGGAATGTTTGGTCCTACCCCGAGACCGCGTTCCCTTGATTGGGTCGTTTGTGCTCTATGAGCTTGGAAAGGGCACGTGCGTCGAAGACGACGACTCAGAAGACAGCATAATATAAAAGAAAGAGAGAATGACAATTTGCTTTTTTACACCTAAAAAGGTGAATGGTATCTAAGGGATGGAACGATGATGACAGCTTCGGTCGGTGACCTGAAGTTTTGTTATCATGTCCTCGCCAAGGCATAACTAGGCCAGTTTTTTTCCTGCGAGATGTTTGACCTTAGCGAAGAATGACGGAAAGATCCGAAGTGTTCACGATGGCCCTTTGCTTTCCAGAAACTTGCATGCGCATATTGCCATGGCACGGCTGAGTGTGAGCTCCGTACCTTGACGACATGACCGAGACTGGGCAAATCTTTCATCAACCTTATACCTTATGCCCCATCAGTGTGATGGGGCATTAAGAATTCGCTATGAGCTATTAAACTTGACACTAAGATATATGGTCCTGCATGATAACTGAGGTTTTTCTTTACTCTGTTACTTCACATGAATGGAGTGATTAGAAGAAAGGGAACAAATTTTGGAGAAAACCCAGACGACGTTTATTTCCTTCTGCGCTGAAATGTGCCCCGTTGACAGTCCATGCAATGCAAGACATCTAAAGCCTGCCGCACACTGGAGCTATCTGCCGAGCAGAAAGTCATTCGAGACCGTTTGCTCAGCAGATAGCTCGCGTGTGCGCGTAATTTCGGTGATTTTTTTGCCTTGTGAGGCAGAAAGCTCGCGTGTGCGCGTATTTTTCGGTGAGCTATCTGCTGAGCAAACGGTCTCGAATGACTTTTTGCTCAGCAGATAGCTCCAGTGTGCGGCAGGCTTTAACTATGGTCTTGTTTTCCGTCCGTACTGTGTCCTTCCCATGACGACAGACATCCAAGACATCCTCACTCATCTTCGTCGCCTCTTCAGCTGACAGCCACCTACGAACGACGCGTACGAAATCAAGTTTCCTTCCGAAGGCGGACGGCGGCGGTGATCACCCAGCGGTCAACACGTCTCCGCCGTCCCTCTCAAAAGTCCTGGTCAAGCACTCTGTGTCAGAGTCACAGAATTAGCATTCGATTCACAAAGAAAGGAATGTCCAGTCAGCCCACCAGCACTCGCACTTCTGACCCCTGTGAAGGGCATGTCAACCACTGGTCAGCCTGATGCCTTTTTGGTGAGCCGGCGGTCCGGGTGGCAGGGACACGTGACACGGGAACCCGCCGAGGTTTGTTTCGCAAATCTGACGAAACACGAAGTGCGAAATACGAAATTCAACTTCATTTCCAGGCCTTAATGTATTTCTGGAGATGGTTGATACCACAAATGTCCCTGCTGCCATTATACACGAAGTGGAAACGAAAGATAAATTTCAATGTTTAATCTTGGAGGAATTATACTGTCTGTATAATTCTTGGAGGAATTATACTGTCTGTATAATTCCTCCAAGGTTTAATACTAGTATACAACCAAAAATAGATAAGATTTTTGATACAACGTAACTCTATCGGTCTAACGTCAGACCGATAGGAAAGCGAGATTGAGCTCACCAACGTCAGAGGCTCTTCCAGCAGGCGATATTTATGGTACCAACCATCTCCTGAAGTACATTACGTCATGGAAATGAAGTCGAATTTTTCGTACTTCGTGTTTCGTCAGATTTGCGAAACGTCACTAAAGGTGCCCACAGGTCGACATTGCGTTCTGAAGCAACTCGCGGCAACTAGTTTTCCGGCAATGGAAGCAACTCGGAGTGACTGATCAGTTGCCGATTTTGTCGACCTGAGCGCGCTTGCGTCTCCGAGTAACTGCCGGATGCATCATGAGCGTGCTGTTCGAGGTATAACTGCCAGTTGCTCCGAGTTCCTCTCAATCGCTGAAATGTCGACCTGCGCGTGGTGGTTTTTTGATCTGCGACGGATCCGTCGAGTTGCTTCAAGACGCAATGTCGACCTGTGGGCACCTTCATTACAGTGTGATAGAATCTAATGCCTCCGTCTTCCTGATATCCCCGTATTGTCACAATTGTTGGGGGACATCACATATCGGGGGAGGGGGAGGGGGGATTTGACTCTGTTGCACTGGGACCAAGCCAAGTCGGTCAACGTGCTTGGCTAAAGCCTTGTTCACACTGCAGGCGTGGTGCGATGCGAAATTTTTCGCGCGTGATTGTTTCCACTGTTTAGGCCTCGGGCCACTTATGCGTTTTTTGCTGCGTGATGCGTCAAATCTTTTGTTAGGAAGCAGAACGGTGGAAAATAACAAAAGATTTGACGCATCACGCAGCGCAAAACGCACAAGTGGCCCGAGACCTTTAAGCCTATAGCTGTTCACACTTGCGATGCGGTAAGGCGGCTGTAATCCTTTGTTCAGATCGCACCGCGCCTGCAGTGTGAACAAGGCTTTTTCATCACTTCTCAGACTGTGTTTTGGGTTATTTTCAAACGCCTCACATGGCAGCCGACTCCCAAATGTGATTCATAGGAATGGAGTTTATTTCAATGACAGAAAAACAACAAACACCTCTCTATTAAGGACACCAGAGATTCTATTCTTTATGACAACCTCTATAACAAGAACACCTGTCAGTCCCACAGGTGTCCGTAATAGGGAGGTTCTACTGCAGTCGAACCTCTCTATTAAGGACACCTTCATGACTGGTAACTGGTGTCCCCAATTGACAGGTGTTCTGATTACAGAGGTCAAAATTAATAGAAATAACCAGTTTGGGACTGAACACTGGTGTCCTTAATAGAGGGGTGTACCTTCTGGCATAGGTGTCCGCTAAGATCAGTTACACTGTATATGGTAATAACGTCATTGCAAGTAAAATGCACGATAATGTCAACATTCGCGACCCGTGCCAGCAAAATGAGTCGGAATGCACAGAGAAGACCCAAAGTGCACCAACGGATTGTTGATTTCAGTATTGTCTGCCCATTGTGAAATTTGACTCTGTCAATTTCTGGAGTTGTTCTCTGGTGTCATGTTGAGTCTTCTTTCCGGCGCATTCCTTGACTCATTTTGCTGGCACGGGTCACATTTGGGCCCAAATTCATTATTTCTCTGTTGCTGGCTCCACCTGTGATGTAGTTGCTGTACTAACTGAAGGCTAATAGCAAGCTGCCTCAAGGGTCCCTTTAATACTGCACTTAATACAAACAGGAAGTCAATTTCCAGAATCTTAGCAAATTTTCGACCCCAACCGGGGTCTTCTTCAGGCTGGCACTTTCAANAATGGAGTTTATTTCAATGACAGAAAAACAACAAACACCTCTCTATTAAGGACACCAGAGATTCTATTCTTTATGACAACCTCTATAACAAGAACACCTGTCAGTCCCACAGGTGTCCGTAATAGGGAGGTTCTACTGCAGTCGAACCTCTCTATTAAGGACACCTTCATGACTGGTAACTGGTGTCCCCAATTGACAGGTGTTCTGATTACAGAGGTCAAAATTAATAGAAATAACCAGTTTGGGACTGAACACTGGTGTCCTTAATAGAGGGGTGTACCTTCTGGCATAGGTGTCCGCTAAGATCAGTTACACTGTATATGGTAATAACGTCATTGCAAGTAAAATGCACGATAATGTCAACATTCGCGACCCGTGCCAGCAAAATGAGTCGGAATGCACAGAGAAGACGACCCAAAGTGCACCAACGGATTGTTGATTTCAGTATTGTCTGGCCATTGTGAAATTTGACTATGTCAATTTCTAGAGTTGTTCTCTGGTGTCATGTCGAGTCGTCTTTCCGGCGCATTCTGACTCATTTTGCTGGCACGGGTCATATTTGGGCTCAAATTCATTATTTCTCAGTTGCTGGCTCCACCTGTGATGTAGTTTCTGTACTAACTGAAGGCTAACAGCAAGCTGCCTCAAGGGTCCCTTTAATACTGCACTTAATACTGATGATAAACAGGAAGTCAATTTCCAGAATCTTAGCAAATTTTCGACCCCAACCGGGGTCTTCTTCAGGCTGGCACTTTCAAGTCGAGCTACCAGAAGTGTTTCTGGTAGCTCGACTAAGTGCCAGCCTGAAGAAGACCCCGGTTGGGGTCGAAAATTTGCAAGATTCTGGAAACTGACTTCCTGTTTATCATCATTTTGTATGTCAATTTTTGTGCTTTCTCTTTCTTTGCACTTAATACTGGTGTAATAATAATAAACAAACAGCTCGTTTTGAAAAAAAGATTCTCACTCAAATAAATCTTGTTAAAGCTTTCACTCAAAGAATAAATCCTGTGAAAGCAAGTTGCACAGCACAATCCCTGAGCCTGCCCACTTTATTTCAATATTTCATCTTTTAAGGCACCTTTATCAACAAAAGCTTTACAAAACACAGCAGTATCAGGCATATTCACAGCAAGCATTCTCTATCGGTCCTACACAAACAGACCATAAGATATCTAATGTCCATAAGAAAAATGCATGAATACATGCAAATTCTGTGACAAAACAAACTGAAACTTCAGTACGATTCAAAATGTTTGGAATAAAACACCCTAATTTCATCCCAGAATACTAAACTTAGAACAGTATGTGGTGCCAAACGAAAAAACGAGGCTGCCCAGCCCTTGTAAAAACCCAATGGGCCTTCCTTCATGAATATTTTCTTAAAACAGTCAAATAAATTTCGGTAGAGCAGTCCTCTTCCTTCGGCGTCCACTCCTTGGTTATAAAGACGTGTTGATACAACATCGGCAGGAGTCATCACGGCGACGACGGCCAAACCACTGAGGACACTCGCAGTGAAGGCGTTCAGAGTGCTGGTCTCCTTGAAGATCTGAGGAAGAAGAAAAACAATGTGAAGATAGTTAGTAACCTGTATCAACTGTAGCCAGGGCNGGGGGCAGAAGACCTCTTTTTGCCGTTTTTGCCCAAAATCTGCATGAAAATCACGTTTTTTGGTTGGCTCTGGGGAGGCAACTGCCCCCTCACTCCCCCTTTAAATACGGCCCTGGTAGCTGGTCCATACTCATTGAATTGTGTGCCCAACTTGAATCCCTAGTAGATTTAGCTCCAGAGCCTTTTTGTGAAGCAAAGTCAGAGGTCTTTTTATCACCTTTTCGGCGAAATGCAAATTCAGTATGATTCTGATTGGGGCCTCGACTTTGCTTTATAAACAATAGGGTCTGGAGCTCAAACCACTGGACTGAATCAGGATATCCTGGTGTTCTTTTTCTTTGAGAAAGATTCTCCTTCCATTGCTGTGAGGGTGAGTTTTTGGTCCTGGATAGTAAAAGTACATGTATGCTTGTGCGCTTTTAAGGGCCACCCTGTGTAAGAAAGAGTTTGATATGCATAAATGACACCCAATATGCTGAAAATGAATATCTATATGAATATCAATATGCTGAAATTTGTTGAAATGAAAATCTATCAAATTTGCCATTTGTGTATTTCATGATTTTTTTCACTTATTTCATGACACTATTCACTTACCTGTTTACTCCGCACCCAATGTTTCATGTATGAAAATGTGGACAACTGGACGGCTGACCCTATCATGACTCTTGTTATCGCTGCATCAACCCCCCGCCACAATCCCTTGATTCCCTCATTCCCATAGATCCTCTTGAAACCTTTCGTCATGCTTGTGTGGCGATGTTGGTGGCCAACTGCAATTTCGGCAACTTCTGTTCTGTTTTGTAGGTGAGTTTTAACCTGCAATTAGTAAAACCACTTTAGTATGTCAATCATTCATGACAATTCTCATAAATTATCTGAATTGCTTTTCCCACTGACAGTTTCCAAAAGGTTATTTCCAATGAACTTTTTCAATTCAGGATGGTAAGAATGAATCAAAGTAGTCACGCCAACAGAACATCAGGTTTTACGAGATCACCCGCATCGTCGTACAGCTATTGTGAATTATCACCACCAGGGAGAGCTCGACATCTACTAGGCCTAGTTAGTAGGTGGCAGGCCCCCAAATATTTCACCACCTCATGACGTAAAAGTTACCATATAAAATGGACTTCCAAATGCAGCCCCGATACATCCAGATATAGCACCAGCTGCAACCATTCTTGGGAAACTCGGCGAGCCATTGGCGTCTTTCGTGAATCCCTTGTTAGTAAAAACTTGATAAGCACCGAGTCTCAAACTGTTCATCACAAACTGGTAACACAGGGCAGGAACGAGTCCGCTTTGAAGGCCAGTCATACCATCACATTTTGCAATTACATAAAATCCATGGAAGACATTTCTGTAGTGTCGTGTGTACATGCCCCTGGCCTGAAGTTCACCCTGGATTTGCAACCTGGTTTTCACCACCTCAAGGGGGTTGGTGAAAAACCCCGCACCACAGGCGGCAACACCACCTAATATAAATTCTACGCGATTATTCGGCATGTTTAGGTCATGCTCAGTATATCTATGCCCGTGTTGTTAACTGCCATGCAATAATTTGGACGTCAGCAGAGGAAATAAATCAGTAGTTTTCATAGCTTCTGCTCTTCCTGGAGCTGGTAATTAGGCCTACTGATTAGTTCGTTGATTCACAATGTAGGTCATCACGATTCGATGATTCTAAGTTAACGTAAATTATGGAAAAAGGACAAGATAAAAATGAGACTAAACTACTATATACTGTTTAAAAAATTAAGTTATTTTGATAAAAGGACAATTGTTATTTATTGTGAGTATGAGTGTTTGTCATTTTATACTTATCGGCGGTTGTCTGTCCGGTTACTCAACGTGCAAGATGGCTGCGCCCGGCAGTGGGGACAATCTTGAAATGTCCACCGATTTGTATGCTCGTTTACAGGTTTCTAAAGAGGTGAAATGAATAAATATATTGATTTTTTCATAGTATTTCTCTTAAAGTATTTGTATTTCAAAAATTGCGAAAAACGCTTGCTGTGTTCCAAAGTTATCGACTGCGTCGTTTGATCTGCTCGTCGGCGTGCTGCAGTGCAGTGCACGTGCATCATTGCACATGCATGTTCTTCATCAACCATGTTATTACGTCAGAATTTTACAGGACAATCAGAGCTCCTGTTGCTTGTTTTGTTCTGTTCTGAGAGGAATGAAACCTTTAGTCCGCCTCTCTAAAGCTAGCTGATCTGAGCCTGAGATCATGTGGATTGTGTGAGACCCACATCAGGCCGGCCGACCTACGACGGCTAGGCAGGCCCCTCCCTCCCATATAAGCCTATGCCTTTTTATCTTCACTTTTTTTCCAGAAACTAGAAGTGGACTCTAGTTTGTAGATGCTAGATGTTCAAGTATTTATTTACTACCTTTCATTGAATTCAGGCCTCTCCAGAAGAAATTTCTGTTGCGTATCGGCGACTTAGCAAGATATATCATCCAGACAAACACGCTGCAGACCCCCAAAGGAAGGAGAAAGCAGAGATGATGTTCAACAAAATAAAATATGCTCATGAAGGTAGGATGCTGTTGGGAGTAAAGCATGATGTCTTGAGAATAGTGGGACTCAGAAAACGAAAGTGAAAGAGATTGCTCCTTCCATTTAGAAATCAGAAACGATAGGCATTTTTCATGATTTGAATAGACTTTCAAAACACCGCCAGCAGACATTCTGAAGATATGATGCAATCCCATCTGAAGTTTTATGAGTACAGGTATGCAGTAAAATACATGTACATGTATCCTGTTTTTGCTTTTCAGTTCTCACAGATCCGCATAAAAGAGCAATCTATGACACTTTGGGATTGAAAGCCATTGAGACAGAAGGATGGGAAGTGAGTTTATCATGTGTGATGATCAGAAATAGTTCTTTTATCATAGGGCCATTAAATAGGAGCTGTCAGTGAGTTGACCAATAGGTGTCACTACAGCCCAATTCAATGCATATAGCGGACCCATTCATTCTTGATCGAGTACCAGTCACGTAGATTTTCCTGTTCTGCTAGAACTTTGCTGCCAACTTTTGGCAATACACGCGGCTGACTGCTCCTATTCTCACACTCTCTGGGGTTTTCGCATCCTCCCCATTCCAACCGTGTCCTGAGATTCTTAGGATATTCAGCTTGGCCTCTTTGGGGTTTCCACTTTTATCAATGCTCACTGTTTTTCAGATTGTACCGAGAACCAAGACACCATCTGAGATCCGAGACGAGTATGAACGCTTAGCTAAAGAAAGAGAGGAAAGACGCCTCACCCAACGAACTAATCCTAGAGTGAGTTGATGGCATAAGGCTTGTTTTGAGGTGCTTGTAAAGGTTTCATATTCCTTGTACTGATACATGGACATAACTTGATTTTCATAAATTTTCATCTGTCCGTTTCAGGGGAACATTAATGTAGGAATTGATGCCACAGAAATCTTTGATCGATATGAAACTGATGATTATGGGTAAGACAAAAAATCTGTGATTAGTCTCCGCCACGCCACGTAGTGGTCGAGCGGAGACTCTTGTGTTAGCTAGGAAACTTTCTCGGCCCAAACCAACCTCACACCAGGAGGCTTACGTGCCTATGCGTGTGTGCATTCTGCAGTGCTTCATGGGCTCCTTGCAGTGTCGTAATTTTATCACCATATAACACGAAGTTTCGACGAAACTGTCTTTCAATAAAATATTCCGGTGTCAGGATTTGTGACTACTAGTATTCTTTCATTTCCACGTCGGGTGTATGTTGTTTAATTTATCCATGCTGATGTTTACGACGATGTTTTGCGCCACGACTGCCGTATGATCCCAGCCTGACAACATACGACATGCTAACGAACATGACCAACATCCAACTCGGCTAGCCCTATATCCGCCATGTCCTCGGCCCATATCCCCCATTTCCCGATCGGCATTCTGTTTTTTGGTACGCCCTAACGAAACTGTCATTCCTTTGGACATTTTGCCCACAAAAAGCAACTGTCCGAGGACATGGCGGGATGGGGATGGTGTCCGAGAATAGGACCGCCGTCACTGAAAAATCTATTCTCGGACACTTTCGGAAGTCAAATTGCGCGAGGCAGAGTGGATTAAAATACATCAAATAAACAGTTTCCGGTTCAGTTTACGTCACTTTCATCAATAAAACCTTACATTCGTTCTTTCATGTGGTATTGCGGGTCAAAATTGGCCGTGCATGTCTCTTATAGGCCTAAGTGTGACATGCGACGCGTGGCGGAGACTCCAGAGTCTGCATGCAGACTCAACTGACAACTCTAGTTTAATGCCAGCTTGAGTTTTGAGGTGTCTAAAGGCAGCAGCGTATCTGGCGATATCGCAACCGATCAAATTGCCACCGAACAAAATCTGCTGTTGACACCAGGTGGGTACTGGACAGTGATGGCAGACAATACCGAAGCCAATATTGCCTAGTCTGCAGTGGCTGGTGAGAAGATCAGTGGTGAGTAGATCGCTTGCGATATCGCCTGGTGTGCTGCTGGCTTTAAGGAGTCAAAATAATCGCAAGTGAATACTTTTTGTGAAACTTGTTCATGTAAAAGTATGTAGTGTTGGTTTCTTCCTGAACGGCAATGCCTGTTCTTTTCCTTGCAGTCCTACGTTTCCCACAATTGAAGTCCGGAATATGTCAATATCACAGTCTGTGGAGTGCCCTCTGACTGTAAAAGATACTGCCACCATTGGTGGTTCTCTCCATACACAGAATGGCACGGGAGGCGGGGCTATGTCAGGTGCCGTGCGAAGAATCCTCTCGGATAAAAGCTGGGCAGAAGTTAGTATGAGTACATGTATACCAGTATATCACAGCAAAAATTAGTCACGTGTAAATGATAGTGAAATCAGATCAGAGACAAGTATTGATAGTTGTTGAAAACTATAACTATAACTATAACTAGTAAAAAATTAGGTTTTGTCATTTGTCATTTTGTCGATTTTACTTTCAGTTGGAGGTTTCAGCAGGAAATGGCCCATCGGTCCATCTCAAGGGATTTCGGACGTTACATCGGAGAATGTGAGTAGTAGCAATCATTGGGCTGTCAGAGTGGTGAAGTGGAAACTTCGACACCTGTCACATCCTGAGATTCTGGGTTCAAGCACTTAATAATCAAGTGACACTCAGGCTTTCCGCCAGGATTTTTTTCCAGGGTACGACCTGTAAGGGGGGGGGGGAGAAAAAAAATTCAAAAATTTTTTTCCTTTTTTTGGAAAATTTTTTTTTTCAAAAAACTTTTTTTTGTTAATAATGGCCTCCAGAGTCATTTTTTACACTCCAAAATGCAAAATTAGTCTTCCTTCTGTGTGAAAGTTGCATTTGAAATGTAACAAATTTAAGAAAAACATTACTGAAGTGATTTTTTCAGGGTACTATATCGTACCCTCAGATTTCTTTAGGGTACTATATTTGTACCCAAAGTACCCTCTGGCGGTGACCCTGACACTGTATGGATGACTCTCTTTGGCAGCGGCAGGTTTCCTTCTGCTGTTCGTTGAATTCGCCCAATATTGCCGATAGTACCATTGGTGTCAGTCAGCAGGTTGATTTGCGTGTTGGCTGTTTAGCTAGACGATGTAGAAAGTTTGGGGTCTTCAAGTTTCCTTTCATTGTGTTTTCCACAGGTTTGGTACGATGGCTGGGCTGATGCAGTTCACTCCTCATGGGATGAGGCCTAGTCTACAGTCAAGTAAGTTCTCTGCCGCCTGGCCAACACGAGTCATCAGTCATTTGTCTGCATTTCTGGTCTGACAGCAGACATGGCAGAGAGTTACTCAAAGAGTAGGTGCCAATAAGAGCAGTGGATATGTTAACCAACAAACTCCATGCGGCGCTAAACCGCCCTGACAAAAATCCCCATCACCTCTATTCTAAATCAAAATCACCAATTACTGCCGGGAGCGCCACAATCCGCCATGTCTCCAGACACCGATACCACCATAAACTGCCTTGACTCATTATACTGTTCTCTGTTCAGCTCAATGCAGTGGTATTTCATGGCGGTGAAAGCTACAGATGGCAAGTGCAAAAAAATAGCCGGCTCTATTGAGTTAAGAAGTACACAACGTTTTGTTCGTTCGTTTGCCTCCCCACTTGCATTTTGAATCTGTGACGGAAACTTCAAACCTCTCTTTGACTTGGGGCATTGATATTAGCATCATGAGTTAAGAAATGTGTCCTTGTTTCCAGTGGTAGCTGTGATGTTAGATAAGAACTTACAAGGTCGATTAACCTGGAATTTAGGTCATCCGTCGTCCATGAATACCGCTGTAGTGTGGGACACCCAAAGTCATCGGCTAGTGTGTGCTGTACAGGTAAGCATGTGAGCACAGGGTTGATCTTCAGATCAAGGGAGATGCTCCAATTACTAGTAAGATCTCTATATGTAAACTTACCTTTAGATTGTCATAACATGCAACTTGCAAAATATTTTGTTTCGTTTCCAGTTTGGTATCCCAAATAGTTTCGTCTCATGTAGTTATACAAGAAAATTTCAGGAAGATGATGCCAGATTGAAGGTCGCAGCCAAGTAAGTGAATGTAGGTCTTCGGACAGTGAGAGTTTGATACTTTTTGCTGATTTTAACTCCGAAGGGAAGTCATATGCTGCCTCATTTTCCTTGCACGGTCGTTTGCGGATTGCTCACCGACGGCAATCGGGCACCATGATCATTTGCAGACCACAACATCGTAGCGTTGAAATCAAGTGTCGTTGCGCTCATCGGTGCAAACGCCATCTTGTAGCCTTTGACAATCGTGACTATCATTCACGTGTTAGAATCATGATAAGTGGTAAGACTTGATGGGGACTAGTCAATCCTGTGAGAAATCTTTGTTGTTTTCTTGCAGATTTGGAACCTTTGGTGGCATGGTAGAGTACGGAGGAGAAAAGAAGATTACTCAGTTTAGTGTTCTTGGTGCGTCCATCGTGATCGGCGTTCCCACCGGTGTGCTGCTCAAAATCAAGTAAGTCATATGTGTCGGCCTATTGGATATGGAAGGGAATGTTTCTCCTGCTACTTTGGCTAGAACCAACTAAAGAAATGTGAGGCAGTCTAGGAAAACCCGTCGGATGTAGCATTTGAGGAAAGTGTTAATGGCCTTGGTGAACCCGCACATTTCAATAGCTGAAATGTACTACGTAGCAGGTGAACAGTAGCAGATCAATGCACAGGCAATCTAACAACCCTTGTTGATCACTCAGCGACTTCCAATGGGTTTTCCTAGACCACCACACAAATGACCAAGTCTACACAAGAAAAAGGTTTCTGATCGGCTGCATTTTTTTAACCTCGGTATATGCACGCACCTAGACCAAGTTCCCTTCCTTGATTTCCTGGCTGTATAAGCCCTGGACTTTTCATAATTGTGTGCTTTATGTGGTAAATCTTTATTGAGTTGAAGGTTGCTGACCAAGCTCTTCGATATTTTATTTCAGATTGTTCCGAGGAAACCAAACTTTCATGGTGCCAATTCATCTGTCCGAAGGGCTGAATCCAAGTGCAGTCCTATATGGCACTATCGTACCACTAGTTGCCTTTTATGTCATCAAGAAATTAATCATAACACCATTTTTAGACCAAGAGAAAGAAAGGTGAGACATGAGTCTTCTTTGGAAATGTACTCTGTGTCTTTGAATGACCTTGACCTGGCCTGCAGTATTGACCTTTGAGGCTGACTTTGTTATGACCATGGTTCGTTTGTGTCTAATTGCAGGGAAATTGAAAGGGCGAAGGAAACGAATGCTGAGATTATACGAGAGAAACGAAGAGAGGCAGAAGCTGCTGTAAGTTTTTCTGTCGTTCCAACTTCAACATCAAAGATGAAGGGCTGTGAATTCATGACACAGTAGAACAAGCTGTGAGGTTCCTCAACATCAACAAGCTGATTGTACTCTACATGAATGCCTCCAATTTCGCAGACCCCACAGGCAATATTCATAAAACTACTTAAGTCTAAGTGTGACACTTATCCCTTGTTCAACACAAAAGATAATTGGGCCGTATGCATAAAACATCTTAAGTGCAAAATTTCCCTTAAACCATTGTTCCAAACAAAAGATAAGGAAAATTTTACACTTAAGATGTTTTATGCATACGGCCCAAGGATCCCACTTTGACGTAAGTACGGGGTATGTTTATGAATATGGACCCTGAATGGCCTGATCTCTCATTTTAGATCTGTCAAGTATCTGTCCCAGTCTTATTTTCTCCCTAAAACATAATAAAGACCTTTCTGGTTCGTCCATCCTCCCATAGCAGGGCTTTGGTCTCGCTCCTCTTACATTACACTCGCACAGTCTCTTTGTATGAATCAATGGATGGAGCGAGGTAAAAACCCCTGCTGTGGGAGGATGGATTCATGACTTCTTCTCATCAAAGTAGACTTCATTGATACCAGAAACATGTTCAGTGCAAAATTTTTCCTTCCAGCTTGAATTAATGAAAGAAATGATAGAACGAATACGAGAGGTAGAGGAGAGGAAGAAAGGTTTAGTCATAGTCAAAGCCATTTATGGAAAACTTGTCTCAGATTCTCCAAGTACAAGGTAGGCTATCGATGTACTAACATTTCGCCCACTCTATTTTGCCTACACCCATTTTGCCTTCTCACATTTTGTACACTTCCCATTTTGCCTACTTCCCATTTGCGTACTTCCCATTTTGCCTACTTCCCATTTGCGTACTTCCCATTTTGCCTACTTCCCATTTGCGTACTTCCCATTTTGCCTACTTCCCATTTTGCCTACTTCCCATTTTGCGTACCTCCCATTTTGCCTGCTTTCCATATTTCCTACTTCCCATTTTGCCTAACCAGGTTGTCACCTCCACTTGTCATTCCTATTCCCTTCCTTAGTTAAAGGGACACATGCGAAAACAAAATTTGTAAATTCGAATATGAATTTGAATTCTCTAAAATGACCCCTGGCATTGTTTCCCAATACTTATCAGGACTATTGTGTTCATAATGGTAAACATGCTGTACATGCCAGGTTTCAATGATTTACCTTGGACATGAGGATCGGAATGACACTGTGAAATTTCTTAATGAGAAAGTGCCCGGCGTGCAGTGCAATAACTTTTCGCATATGTGTCCCTTTAAGCACACAATGAATGCCTGAGATTTTGACTTCTTTATCTTGCTGTATTTCCGTAATTTCCTCACTTCAGTGATATAGATGACACCCAGTGTATAGACGTGACAGATCCGCTCCAAGCCTGCGTGACCGATTCCAAACTTGTACTACCTGCAGAGCAGTCAAAGAATGGTTTACCGGGCTTCTACGATCCATGCATAGGCCAAGAGAAAGTGCTTTATATACGATACAGGTTTAGGGAACAGTTACACCATGTGACGGTTGGTGATCTGGATGAAGTTCGTTGCCCGGTTGCAAGTATGTATTTGCTTCGGTAGTACTGGGGTACTGTTGTAAATGAAAGTTGAATAAAAAGTCAATGTGTTGATTATGCAACTGGTTACCAATCCTGCAAGTTATGAGCAGCACAGTGGTGAGAGTGTTGGGTTGGACTTGTGATGAAGAGGCTGCATGTTCGATACTTTGTCTCTGTCAAGTCACCACTTCGTACTAGCAACTCATCTGAAAGGATCAAGTGAAGTGCTGGATGGGCTGCTCCTAGGGCCGTATGCACCAACGAAGATTATCTTGAACTCAGGTTGAGGCACAACTTTTCAATAGACTCTATCACTCCAAAAGAGTGCAGCACCTGACAGGGTATCATCTTGACATGCCGCACGTCATTTCTGAACGCCATGATGTGACTCGAAAAAAAATCCAGTTGTTTCAGCGATCGTGACGTTGTGAAACAATCTGATTTTTTTCGTCTCACCTGAAGACATCATGAAATGACGTGCGGGACGCCATGACGCTACCCCGTCAGGTGCTGCACTCTTTTGGAGTGATGTCGTCTATTGTTCAAGTTTGCCAGGGCATGATGTGACAATGGAAAAGTTGTGGCTTAACCTTAGTTGAAGATAATCTTCGTTAGTGCATACGGCCTCTAGATTTTCCATGAAGGGTTTCTGTGGTGTGGTAATATAAATAAAGGCCACACACTGGCTTTTCTGATTGTCTCCGTTTCCTTTTCAGGACACCTTATATCAAATGAGAGCTAGGCCACAAATTCTTTCGTGCTTGCTGCTGTTTGTGATTGATCAAGGGACAGTCCGTACATGGACTGGTATAAGGTTGAAATGGAGGCTGCTGCAACAAGTTGTCCGTCCTTCTCGGGGGTCAGTTACCTAACAATTCCTGTCACAACATTCTTCTGTTCGTGATGTGACGACTGACCAAATGTTTTACATTTAAAAGTTTGTGGGAATTGAGCTGTCCTGTTAATGTGTCTAGCGGGTGCAAACAACTTGCAGGGCCAGTTTCGACAGTTTTAACCATGGGTACCCATGGGAACAAGGGTAAGCTACGACGAATCGGCATGATACCATGGATACTACTGGTACGTAGCTTGTTTTGAATTTTGCATGGAATCTTCTGTTGAAGACGGAAGTCTTTGTGTTCATCTGGTGCGTAGTTGACTGTGTTTTGTATATTTGTGAGATATTTGCCCATGGAAGGGTGCTTTTTGTAAAGAATAAAAATGACTTTAATGATTGCCAATAGATGTCCTCTGTGTTTTGAATTGTTGTGATCTTTGGTAACCGATTCCTAGTTTTAAAGGGCCTCTAGAGGCAGCATGCTATTGGGCTACTAACAGTACTTACACTATGCAACAGATGGCACTAGTGACCGTGAACTCATGAATTGTGAGTTAAAAGTTGACACTGATGAAATTTTACTTCAAAATGCCCAATTGGATCCTCATGCCACCAATTCTGCATTAGTAATCATATCAATATGCACTAATTGTGTCTTCTGGTAAGAAATGGGACCCAGCATGACGCTTGGATCATGTAATTCCTCCAAGGATCATCGAACTTCACCACCTCCCTATTATTCCTCCTTGCGCTGACCGAAGACTAGGCCTCGCTCCGTGGAGGATGGACATAGCGGCTGCAGCGGAATCAGTGCGACGACGTAACAACGTCGAAAAGTTCCAGAATGGATCCCAAGAACTGCGCAATAATTGTCATTTTTCTCGCTTCCCTATTTATCTCCAGCATATTTACTGATCAGGGAGAAGATTTATATTCTCTTCTTGGTGTTGACCGCACATCAACCACAAGGGAAATAAAGAAAGCCTATAAAAACTTGGCTCGAATTTGGTGAGTTTCGCCGGTTGGTGTTGTTTCTGTACATTGATATGTACGCTGCTGGTACGTGAGCTGTGCTGTGTACATAGGCCTACATGCATGTAAATGATGTATTCGGATTGTTCTACATAGGCCTACATAACCACCTACAGTTTTACATTACACGAATGAAGCCAGGTGCCGTAACATATATCAGCACTTCTGTGTGTGAATGTTCCCCCACATTGTACTGCCCTATTGAACAGTCTTATATAGTAGGCCTAGGCCTACTCTCCATTCCAAATCCCCTTGGCGCGAGGTTTATCAACGATAGCTCCGCAACGGCTGGGCCGATTTTGATGAAACATACGTCAGTTGACTTATCTTTCTTGGCGGTACAGCCATCATCACAGTCAATTTCCCGAAAAACGTGACAGAAAAAAGTTGTTTCACAAATCACCGTTTGTGCTGACGGCCGAAATGGCGGCCATTTTGAAATGACGCAATGCATCGCGCACGTGTAAACTGCACTGAACAGCATCGCGAAATGAAATGGGTTCTGAGAAAGAGATCCGTTATGCAGGCCTTACGCAAAAAATGAAGATAGCAGAAAGATACCGGCAAGAAAGACAAGTTTATTGATGTATGGTATGTTGAATTTGGCCCAGCCGTTGAGGAGATATCGGCCGAAAACCTCGCGCCAAGGGGATTTGGAATGAAGAGTAGGCCCTATGATGGCCCCCTATGATTCTTATTTTTAGGGCAAGCAAAAAAAATCTTTAGTTTATCGTCCTCCGCCCGTGCCAATTTTCAGCACTGTGCAAAATATTTTAAAATTTTTTTATCAGTTTGAATTTCACGTCGCACCGCGTATCACAGCTCCGCTAAGCGGTAGATCCATGAACAACAGTTTTCAAAGCGTGCTCTTCATGCATTTTCAGCACTTTGTGACAAAATCCAGTCTTAGAGGGTCGGGGTGGTGACATAACATGCTCAGGAGGAGTTGATTTTGTAATTTCTTCGTAACAAAGTAAAATAAAAAATAAAAATAAAAAGTGCCCTCTTGCCTATTTTCAAGAACCACTCGGATGATAAACTAAAATTTTTTTTTGCTTGCCCTTAATTGGTAGGCTAGGCCTACCGGTAGCCTATTATTAATGAAGAAGATGATGGAAACACTGAAAGGAGCCTTAGCAGATGTTACACAGGCCACAACTTAGATCTCTACCAGAAAGTGCCTGAGGAAGACCCCGGGTTGGGGTCGAAAATTTGCGAAATTCGGAGATGACTTACTACATGTATCATTTTGTGTGTCGTTTTTTGTGCTCTATGTTGAATATCGGCTATTTCAATCGATTCAAAACTCAATTTCGTGGGGGAACGAGTTTGCAGTTCCCGATCAGTGCTTAAAAAAGGTCATGGACAATAGATTAACAAGGGAAACTCTAACCCTGGTGTCTGACATGTCTGAGCAAATCATGAAATGTCACTTCCAACAGGCGATTCTAAAGTTCAGCCTCTGTTGGTGGTAAAATCTAAGTTTTTTTGTTGTGCATGTAATCTCCCTCCAACTTGTGCACCTGGAAGTTTCTTTGCAAAACATTCCGCTGGCAAAATTATTAAATTCTGCGTTGGAGGAATTATCTACTGAGTTGCATTGATCATGAGAGCTGCATTTTCCTGTTTGTATCCACCCACGGCAAAATAATCAATAATTGTCCATGTTATACCTCGATAATGGAGTGATTAGTGAGTCGGCGAATGCTGGATTGATTTCCAATGGGCAAAGATATGAAGTATGACATCATAATAATGCAGACAATAGTTAAACCCCTGCAGGATAATTGCTATGGTGATTCACTTTCTTCTTTTTGCTGTGAAGTGCAATTTTATGTGTCTTCATTTACTCATTGGATGTTGCTGTAAAAGTCAATTAATTTTGCATCAATGGTGATTTTGCTTTAGAAATAGGTCAATTTTGCATCAACGTGCAGATTGGAAGAAATTGTTCTTTCTGAAAGATCACAATCTGTTTTTCAGGCACCCGGATAAGAATAAAGAGCCAGGTGCAAATGATCAGTTTGCTAAAATAAATCAAGCTTATGAGGTAAGATCACCTGTCACCCATGACATGTTTTGAAGTACATGTACGGTTGTCAATTTTGTGTTACCTCTGCAAAACAATGCCGGAAATGTGGTACTAGTGGGGTGACATTGATCCTGTGGGGTGGGTGGGGGGGGGGCTCAGATGTACCGGTAAAGAAAATATTCAATCGAACAGAGTGACAAAGTATAGCATATTAACAATAATAATACCGGTAATTTATTTTATAAAGCGTAAAATCATGCAATGCTGCATGCTCGAAAACGCTGTACAGAGAATAGAAGAATTAGGATTACATATTAGGCCACATAAAATAAATAACTTGTTTCTCATCAGAACATTGGTGAAGGTAAGGTCCGTCAGGGCAATTTATATTTTATATTTTATATTTAAATTTCTAGGAATTTTACGGAGAAAGATAGACCAGGGCAATTTATAATTTTCTTTTTGAAGAAAATGTACATCAAAGTGCAACAGTTCGGGGTCATGAAGGTCGGCTTTGGAATGGGGAGACCGTCCACACACACGTGGCAGATTCAGGCCTGTCACAACTGTTTACAACCTGTCAGTGTCAGGTTGCCAGAAGTGACTTTTTACACATCATGCTGCCCTGGAAAATGAGTGTTTTTATCTTTGAAAATACAAATTTTTATTCAGCTGTGTTTATTTTGTCAGGCCGGCCCATTTATAATTTATATTTTGAAAATATAAAATATAAAAAAATATCCACCCGGCACGAAAAATCCGTCCGGCCGCTGATGAGAAACAAGTAATTTTTTTAATGTGGCCTTAATTAAAACATTTTACGAAAAAATGAGTTTTAAGATGTGACTTAAAAGACTGGACAGATGTGCAGGATTTCAGCACTTCCGGAAGTGCATTCCACAGCCTTGGCCCGACATGTGAAAAACTTAATCAGACACCATTTTCGATCTTGAAAACGAAACCACAAGATTGTTGGAAGATGCTGAACGAAGTGACCTGGTTGGCTGATGAATCATCAGCAAATCTGACAAATACTTTGGGGCAAGGCCATTGATGCACTTGAAAGTTAGCACTAAATCTACAGACAACATTTGACAAACTAGATGCACAGTAGGAGGAAACCAGAGTGCCCGGAGGAAGTCTGCACTGTCAGAGTGAGAGTCAAGTCAGTTCTGCTTACCTGGTAACAATTGTACCCGGTAATTGTTTTCCAAACTTCCAAACTGGTATTTCAATATTTTCACATTCACTTGCATTGCTCCGCTGTATTTCTGTTCCAGGTCCTCACGGATCCGCAGAAACTTCCATACCAGTATTTCAATGTTTTCACATTCACTTGCATTGCTCCACTGTATTTCTGATCCAGGTCCTCACAGATCCGCAGAAACGTAAAGAATATGACAACATGGGTTACGTCAGCATGGAGACTGGGAATGCCCAGCAGTACAGGCGTCAGTCATTCCATCATTTCCATGACATATTTGGACACGCTTTTGGCGGGTTCAATTTCAAATTTGGTGGTGAGAATTTTAACAAGTACCATATAACACACAGGTATGTAGCGTGTCAGCATAGGTGAGAGTTTTCTGGGAATTCCCGGATTTCCGGGAGCGGGCGCTACCAAATCAATATGGCTTTTTCCATTTGGCTTCGTTCCGGCACCTGTGCTGTTCCCGGTCCCGGTTTTACCATCAACAATCCTAGATTGGTTCCATGATCTACCGCTAGGATTTGATGACAGCGATGGTGCCAAGATGGCGGTGGGCCGTCGGAAGGCCGTCGAATGGCAGGATTTGGGACATGACTAATTTCCGGGAATTTTTTTCAAATGGCACTCTCATGTATGGTCAGTCATTTGGGTGAGCCTGTATGTTTTGCATGGGGGAAAATGCGGCCAATGTAATTGTGTGTTTTGTGAAGAGTAGTGTCTTGATTCATAATGTGCCCTCATTTTACTTCTGTCCCATTACTCTAATGCTGTGTTTTCCAGGAACTATCGCATGAACATCAAGGCCGAGAGCTACTACAAGCCGTACTTAATCTATGTCTACGCTGACATGTGCGTGAGGTGTATGCACCTGGAGAGTCTGTGGGACAAAATGGTCGAGGACCTGGAGACTGTTGGTGTGTTCTCACTTCTCTTCATCCATATCTCATTGTAACAACTCAGATATTGTATTGTATTACATTTTTCCGTCAGGGCAGAAGCCATAGCATTATTGGCCCTGGTGAGTACGGAAGAGGCCATCTCAAGCTACTCATGTTCCTCACTTGGATGGGGTCTTTTACTTGCCCTTGCAAAGAAACAAGGTACAAGGCACCATGGCTTACTGTCCCATACGATGGATGTGAAGAGCAGGGAATGAAATCCCATATGGCCCGGGCTGGATTCGAACCCGGGACCTGCTGCCTGCTGAGCGGACGTGATACATGTTACACCACTTGGCTATCAGGGCTCAGATACGACACGTTTGGTCTGCATGTGACCCAATCTTGCAAAAGTAGGCGCATGTCGCAGGTGATCATCATTGGTTATCAGTTTACTCAAGTATTAGGGGTAGTATTATCACTGCTGTCCTCCACTGGTGTCAACCTGCAGAGACGTACATTTCAGCTATTGTGTTGTAAGGCCGTTAACCCTTTCTTCGGTTGCGACATGTGCCTACTTTTGCTATATCAGGATGAAACGTGCATTTTAAAAAATGTCATGAAAGGGATGAGTCCAAAAATCCCATATCCTCAGTGTTGACTTTCGCTGATGCTGAATACTGTCTACTCATGCTCATCATGTCTCCTTTCCACCTTTCCAGGTCTCGGCCTCGGTACCTTCAACTACCACCACGATAATTCCCTCTCTCAGGAGTTACAGGTGCACACCTATCCCTTGTTTGTGTCTGTGAATCAGGGCCGAGTTACCTTCTTCAGAGGAGACTTCTCCGTCCAGAATCTCAGAGCATTCGTTAGAGGTTTCTTCCACAAAGACCTAGTTGTCAGGGTAAGTACTTAGTTTGGACCTCCCTTAACGGACACCTCTGCCAGGAGGATACCTCTCAATTACGGACAGCAGTGTTCGGTCACAAAACCTGTCCTTTCTTATTCATCTTTTTGATCTCTACTGTCTTGCTGCCTCTCAATAGGAGTTGTCTGAGTTGACCAATAGGTGTCACTACGACCCAATCCAATGCATATAGCTGACCCATTCATTCTTGATCGAGCACCAATCACGTGGATTTTCCTGTGTATTGGTCCACAAGAACTTTGCTGCCATCTTTTGGCAATACACTTGGCTGACTGCTCCTATTAAAGACAGCACAGGTCAACCCATAGTTGTCTGTATAAGAGAGGTCCCACTGTATAGAGGCTTTGCATATGACGTCACAAGCCGCCATGCTGGAGGACGCATGCTGCAGAGACGCAGCGAAATGAGCCGTGCATGCCCCAATGACGTTACATGTACGTCAAACAATGGCGTGACGCACTTCACGCAAGTCACGTCACGGTCGGTCACACCTCTGCGCCCTGTGTCCTCCAGAATGGCCACCAGGATGACGTCATTGAAAAAGTTGAAAAAGTCCCTATTCATTTGAAAGGTACCAAATTGAAGAGTCCGAGTTTTTTCCTGTCACGGATTGTTGGCAATGAAGCATGTCTTTCAGGTGAACGATCAAACCTATGAACAATTCCTCAGCGGCTGGAGCGACAACAAAATGCGTGCGATCATGTTCGGACACCAGGACTCAACGCCGCTACGTTACCTCGCAGCTGCTCAGAAGTTCCGAGAAAGAATCGCATTCGCATACGTGAAATTGGGGTCGCTGACGAGAGGTATGGAGCGCAAGTTTGGACTGAGGACCTACAAGGAGACACTGCTTATGTTCAATGAAGAGATGGGTTCACCTGCTGCTGTGGTGGCTGTGAGTATCCTTCGGAAAATTACGTGTAGGCCTTGCTTTCTTCTTCCCAATGCTGTTTTAAAGGTGCCACTCCACGTGAGAGTTTCCTTGCACGAGAGTGCTCGCTATGGGCAAACACCCATAGAAAACTATGGGCAGTTGTTCATGTCACTGGTTTAGACATAAGCTGTGAAGGAAAACAACGATAAATTTCCTGGTGAGAGCCAAAAATGATAAATTGCCCATTGAGAGCCAACAATGATAAATTGCCCATTGGGAGCCAACAATGATAAATTGCCCATTGAGAGCCAACAATGACAAATTGCCCATTGGGAGTCAACAATGATAAATTGCCCATTGAGAGCCAACAATGGTAAATTGCCCATTGAGAGCCAACTTGCCCAAGGAAACTTTCATGTGGAAGTGCACCTGCAGTTGCCAGACCTACATGTATTAGAGACTGAGTTCCATATATGGGAGGTCACGTCTCGGGTGTTGCCACGTGACATTCTTGTTTTACAGATGAATAAACTGAGTCGCAGCACGATGGACGATCTCCTCCAGGCTAACAAGTACCTCATCTTGCCTAGACTTTCATCACAAACCATCTTCAGTGAACTTTGCCCCATTGAGCCGAGCAGGAATCTCAGGAAGTAAGTTGAGCTTATGGCCCCTGGGACTATCTCATCAGACTTTGTAGTCCTTAAAGTTAGGTTCCACTTGAGAGTTTTCTTGCAAAAGTTGGTCGGCTCTCTATGGGTAACTCAGCCAAAGAAAACTATGGGAAGTTGGGATCAAGTAGAGTACAGTGGGCCAAGCCATGGGAAGAGGTCCGAGTGTGTGCAGGGAATGAGCCGCAATGCATGGAGATGTACACTTTCCCACTGCTTGGCCCGGCGCTACACTCTTACTTGACCTGGCAGTCGTTCGTGTCACTGATCTCGGCCTAAGCCTTAATGAAACCAACAATGATGGATTGCCCATAGAGAGCTAACTTGCAGGAGCAAACTCCCGTATTGGAGCACCTTTCGCCTGCACATATGGGCACTTTTTGAATCTCATGTATCCAAATCCAGGGTTATTTCTAGGATTTCAGAAGGGCACAGTGCAAACTTTGTGAAAAGGGCACTTTAACCTAGAAAAGGGCACTTTTCATTGGCGACATTCCTACTAACGGAATTTGAGAAGATTGTCAGTTAAAAAGGTCTCTAAACTCCAGTCAACAGCCAATTTAAGCCAGTTTCTAAGGTAATATGACCAAAAGGGACCGTGAGAGAAGGCCTGGGGGTACTTAAACCTAAAAAAAAAATTTAGGGGCACGGCACCCAAGGGGGTTAAAAAGTGCACAGTGGCGCCCCCTTTTAGTTGCACGGTGCAGCGCCGCTCTAAAACGGCCTAGATATACATGTAACCCTGCCAAATCTCATTTGAATCTCATGAGGGTCGAATCCTTCTCGCAGTGTTCAAGTGTTACCTCCTCTTGTTTCATTTCTGTCCCAAAGACTTGATCAGTTATTATCATGTTATTTCCAGGCTATGCGTCATCTTGCTGACCAAAAACAACCCAGAGCACATGGCCGCCAGAACAAGATTCAGAGAATATGCCAGTAATTTCAGGAATTCCTTTGGCCATGCGCACAGTCATCGAATTCAATTTGCTTACCTGTATGAGGACACACAAGTTGACTTCCAACAGAAGTTACCGCAGAAGGAAAAGAATGATTCATACTTAGCGGTAGGTCACAGGGACGGATCCACGATTTCGGAAAAGAGGGGGTGCACTGTGCTAGAAACAATGAAATCTGCAGTGAATTTCAATGATTTGCTCCAAAGTTCAGAATTTCACGGTCAATTTTACAGATTTGTTGGCTGAAGGGGGAGTGGGCACCCCCCGGATCCATGCCTGGGTCATGTCATGGCGGTGATACAGTGAAACCTCTCTTAAGGGACAGCTCTGCCAGGCGGACACCTCTCTTATGAGGCACTGGACAGCATCGCTCAGTCCAAAAGTCTCCATAATAGAGAGGTATTCCTACGTCCCATCAAGAAAAGTTTTGGCAAAGACAAGGATACCGGGACTCAAATTGTTTTCTTCCGTTTGCAGATAGTCATTCTGTGGCGTCATGGCTCAAAACACATCGACTATGACTGGCTCAAAGACAGCTGGCCTAAAGACGAACCAGAAAAAATCCCAACCGTCGAAGCTATGTTAGATCGTACATTAGACAACCTGATGAGGAATCGTAAAGAGCTTCGGTTGACTGCAAGTCTTCCGCAGTTTATTGACGAACATGCTAATACCCTTATTGTCAGGATCTGGTATAAGTTACTTGATCTCACTGATGTTTTTTTCTCCTTCTTCAGATAGTAAGTTTACTCATTTCATCAGATATTATCTGTCAGATTTCATAATAGTGTGGTTTAGCACCTTTCCGACTCCGACTGTGGCTTCAACTACCAGAATGAATTGCAGTCCGCTTTAGACATCCTTGATAAAAATGATTTGATAGACGTTTGCAAATCGTAAAATGCCATAATTTTGTGGCAGAATAACTTTGACTCGTAATCGGATGTGCACATAAATCGCAAATATCGTAGTCGTCATAGTCGTGTCTCAAAGTCGTAATGACAAGGATTACGACTTCAATATTCATTATTTATCCGCACTTCCGATTTGTAAGGCCAAATTTTTCTACCTTCGATTTATGGTGTTTGACGATCAATGGTCGCTTGCACGCTAAGCTGGTCAAACGGGCACAGGCACAAAAGTTTAGGTAAAAAAACTGAGTGGATGCATTTGGTAATAGTGTGATATCATGCTTGGATAATAAATGGCCACGTCGTCATGTGGGAGAACTTGTAGGCCACCATCTTTGTTGGAAAGGTCTATATTCACTCTTACATTTGTAGGCAAGGCACCTCTCAATAGAGGTCAGCACTACATATCAGTCCTTGTACTTTTCAAGTAATGGAAATTAATAAAGAAACTGAAACTGAAACTGAACTGAAAGGTGTCTGTAATGAAGACCTCTTTTTTGCAGCATGGATGAATTCACAGTAGTTTATGGCATCCTGACTTTAATATTTGTTGGATTCTTTGGGTACGTGATGCATATGTTGATGATGATGGAGGACAGTGAAATCGAGAAGAGCAGGCCAGGTCATGGGAGGAGAAAAGCTGCCAGTGCTGTCCCTAAAACTGGCCAGGATGGAACGTAAGTATGCAGTGCAATTTGACCCTTACTGCCATTGGCCTTTTCACTAAAATCAAGAAATCTAACCAATCCTGAAAAGTTACGGAAACCCCATCACTGGTATTCATTGGGGAGTACTCATTGAGAGCTTTCCAATGAATACTCATGTGGCAAGTTTCCGGTGCCTCTAAAAAATATTTGAATGTTTCCATTTTCAACAAAATTAGCCTTCACGGCAAAAGTGTTGAGTGGATATTTTGGTGTCTGCAATAAATCTGGGGCAACACAGTTGTTTGGGTCTGTGAAATGCCTTATACCTGAGTGCCTGTTGTGTTGTTTGGGTCTGTGAAATGCGTTATACCTGAGTGCCTGTAATCTTTGAATATCTTTGCTTTTCAGAAAAGAGGATGCTACACTGTTCATCCGTGAGTTACGCGAGGAGACATTCGAGCCACTTATAGAGAAAGCAGCGCCGGGCACGATGTGTATATGTGTTCTAATCAGTGAAGATACTAAGCATAAATTACTGCAAAAATTTGCCAAAGTTGTTTGGCCATATTCACGGTAAGTTCCTTTTTGAGTGATTGATTATTATTGCTTTTGAGAAGCCTTGATTGCCTAGTGGTTATCACGCCTACTAGCAAGCGGCAGGTCCTGGGTTCGAATCCATCCTGGGCCATATGGGATTAATCATCCCTGGCTCTCGTCAGTCCGTTGCACGGGACAGTAAGCCTGATGCCTTGTACCTTGTGCGTTTGCACAGGCAAGTAAAGACCCCATCCAAGTGAGGAACATGAGTAACTTGAGATGGCTTCTGCCGTACTTACCAGGGCCAATAATGCTATGGCTTCGGCCATGATGGAAAATCTAATACAAATACAAATACAAATTGCTCCTGACTGTTGTGCTGTGAAAGGTGCCTTGTCTTGGGTACGAATCCTCGCAGCCGTGCCCTTTTGGCGTAAAAAGTCAAGTGAGTTCCTAATCGGGCCTCTTCCAGAGACAATTTGAGGAGCCACGGTGGTGTAGTGGTTTGGGTCTCCGACTAGCGGTCAGAGGGTCCCGGGTTTGAATCCCACTGGGCGTGAGACTTTGGGACTTTGGGCAAGTCTCTTTGCCTCACTGGCCTCTCTCCACCCAGGTGTATAAATGGGTACCGGTCGGAAATGCTCGGATTGTAGCGCTGAATGAGCAGCTCATCTGAGTTCTACTGAAAGGTTTCAGGATAGACTGGGGTTAAAGTGTAAAGTCAGATGACACCTCTACTGTTGTTGATATCAGACTATAAACCCAACCTTTAACTTTTTTTAAAAACAATACCAAATATGAAAAGTCTTCCATACCGCCTGCGTTTTGAAAACAACCTTTCTCTTCATTTTGTTTTTCCAGCAACAAAGCATTAACCTTCTCNGGTTCATTATTTACGTTAGCATCATTTACCAGCATCCCGCCTTCGATCCAGGATTTTGACCATGCATGCATACTGGCATTGGCTCCAGCAGATTTTTTATGCATTTTAGAATTAGACTTTATAACTGAAGTATGGTAGTTGTTTTTAGAAAATCCGCATGTTTTGAATTCATCCAACATGAGTCTAATAATGGGGACCCTAGCCCACTGCTCAATAGGTGTCACTAGTGGTTAAAACTATTGAAATGAAACTGACATCCCGGTCCTGATCAATTTCCCACACAAAAGGTGTCCATTGTAAAGGACCGGGTTTCGGTGTGCTGCCCTCTATCGTAGCTAGGATCCCCATTATGATAATAGGTATTAAATACAAAATCAAAAGTCCATATTGTGACTGTACATGGGCCCTTTCCTCATTCCAGACCATTGTTCCTGGTCCTATTCAGAATTCCTGCTAAGATACGGCCTGTATTGTCATTGTTGTTCTTTGTACTATGTATATGTTGTATAGTATTGTAAATGCCTCACTGCCAATGAGTAGAATATTTCTACTCTTGAACAAAAAGACTGATTCATTGAATGTCCTGTTCTATGGGAAGACTATGGCCCGGTTGCACAGTCATACTTAAGGTCGACTTTGTGCTCAAGCTAACCTCAAAGTCGTTCTCAACCTCAGATTGTAATGGCAAATCATATTACTTAATTGAGGTTAACCTCAAACTTAACTTTGAGCATCGCTGGTGCAACCTGGCCTATGTCTTCTACTATGAGGAGACTATGATATGATAACGTTAGGCCTTTTATATAGTGCCTTCCTCAGCAGCACAGTGTCAAAATGCTTTGCATTGTTACCCAGTCTCCCGAAACCTTTCTGGGAAACTCAAGAACTGACTCAATCATCCTAACTTGATTTTTTCAGGCCAGTGTGTTGTGTTCTGTTGTCTCCCAAGTTTCATTCATCCCTATAAACTTTCTTCTAGACCTGAACTAAATGTACAAAGGTCATGAAGAAAAGCTAGCACATCATATTCTCTGTACATGTATTGCTGTTGCGTATTTTTTTGCACTATGTGCAATTTGAAAAACCTCCCTTGGAGGTCAGTATTACGCTACCGATTGCCAAAAATGAGAACCTTCACTATCCATCAGCATACTGTTGGATAGTAGTGGTAGACACTTTATTGATTGCATTTGAATACGGTAGAAGATTTGACATTTGCTGTGAACATGATTTCACTTCGAGTGCAACTGTAGTCCACCTCACAAGGTGATATGCTAATGATCGATCGCTTGTCTTCATGGTGGGTCAAAAGGCAAGTACACTTGTCAGCTTTCGTGCTCAAGCTGGCTGTCAATGGGCAATTCACCATTATTGGTTTCCAAAGGCTTACGCTCAGACCAGTGGCACAAACAGCCACCCATAGTATTCTACAGTTGAGTTGCCCATAGAGCCAGTTGGTGCAGGAAACATAAATAAACTATTGTGCAATAGGGGCAGTCAGCTGTGCTTATCGCCAAAAGATGGCAGCAAAGTTCTAGCTGACCAATACAATAGAAAATTTTCTTGATTGGTGTTTGGTAGCAGTACACAGTTAGCCCGGATCGTCTCAATGGGCCTTTTGGTGAACACTTGCTGCGTCACACCAACATTCACACAGACAAAAATCAATATCCTTCGAGATGAACTCCTTAGTGTTATATATCATTGGAAAGCACGAAACTTCATCTTAATGGAGGAGACAAACTTGAAGGATGACAGGTATCTACTGCTGTGCTACAGAGTCATACCCCTCCTTGCCCTTTCTTCATTCAATTTCCATTTTCTGATGTAGGGACCATCAAATTTGCTGTCAAGCAAATTTCACAGTTCTAGTCTTTCTGATGAAGTTCACTCATCTCAACCAGGTCCCTGTCAACCTAGCATACACTGGAAGTGCAATGCTAGGAAGTGCAATGCTAGGAAGTGCAGTGCTTGTTCTGGTGGACATATTTATATCACGATACTTAATAAAGCGCAGTATTTGATATATCCAATGGCCTTGACCTATAGAGTAACAAGCCTGGTGGCGTTAAGGTTCACGTAGTGAAATTATCGAAAAAAATATCGCAATTGAGGGACATGGGCCACCATTTTAGAAATTCTGAACTTCCAATACCCGACATGGCCCTAAGGATAGTTCATTGCTTTGCCACCAGAGACGTTATCATCAATGGCATTACACGTAGTCGTAGAATCCAGGCAGTGCTCATCCAGGAGGCGATTACCTGCACTCGACGACCGGTAACCTGCTTTGTTCACCCACGTGGTGATGATCGACTCATTGTTCACAGGGGAGGTAGGCAAGGCGTGTTGATTTCTAATGTTATCTACAGTAATAACTCATACATTCTCTCAAAAATCGACTAGTTTATTGTAACCTTTCTCCC
>NMRB01001864.1:62446-84584 GCA_002633025.1 Notospermus geniculatus | reverse complement strand
GGTTTGACCCAGAGTGCTCAAACTTGATATTTACCTCCCTCTACGTGACCTTTACAAGCACGTCAAATTTCGGCCTGATTAAAGTTCCAATATGGCTGCCAGGTGGCGTAACCCGAAAATGATCCAATGTGCTATAACTCGGGAACGACTTGACCCAGATCATTCAAATGTGCTACGTGACTCCCTCTAGAAGACCTTTATGTGCATGTGAAGTTTTAGCCTGATTGGACATCCAGTATGGCCACCAGGTGGCGTAACCTGAAAATCATCGAAGTGCTATAACTCAGGAATGGTTTGACCCAGAGTGCTCATAACTGACATGTACCTCTCTCTGGCATTCATCAGGCCTATTACATGTATGTCTAAACGGGTGAGCACATGGTCCATGGACCATTTCATTGTGGCTGCAGAGGGTTAGAGATAATAACCAGAAACTCCTTCGTTGGAGTTTACAGTTGCAGGAATTCAACATTGAATAGAGACATAAGAAAGGTAGTGCGAACGTCAATGCGGATTGTTTGTCTCGAGGCTGATGGATGTAGTACTGAGTGCGGATTGTGTGAGGACACGGTGAGGATATGGGTGAGGACATGAAAGTTGGAGAGCGATGGTCTGAGTTGTGTGTGGACTGTGTTCAGGTAAGAGATTGAACTGACCCTGCTCCGGTGAGCTGGTGTTCCATACGTGTTCATGTTGATTAGTTTGGATTACCATTCAGAAATAGATTGGTTCTCTTGAAACTGTGTTACAGTTTTCTTAAGGGGGAGGAGTGTGATGAATTCAGTTTTGTTATTTTGATCCCCTATAATGTTATGGGTGGCTGGTTACAATGACGAATGAAGCAGCTTGGTCTTAATGTCATGCTTAATTGTGCTAGGCTTGTGAATGTTGTCATTTTTTAGCTTCGCTGGGCGAGTATTCGCCAGCGAAGCTTATGCTTTAATAATGTTTTAATTGGTGTTTTATTGGAGTTGTTGAATTAAAAGCTTCGTCATTTTATCCAGTGTTTCTTGTAAGTTCACCAGAGCCAGTAGCCGCTCCGTCACAGTTGGCTCTCGCTGACCTAACAATGTCAACGATTAACCGCGCATCCACTACAATGACCATGAATGACCAGCGCCAGAAGGGCTGTGCGAGCGAGTGGTAAACAAATGCACTGGAACAATAGGGCCGTTTAGACGACAAGCCAAAAAACCACATTCAGATTCAATCCGATTGGATCCGATCGACCCGCATCGTGGCTCATTTGCGTTTAGACGAGATTTGAATGTGGTCGTATGTAGTCCAATGCGGTCCAATGTGGATTCGGGACCATTTTAAATCCACATTGGACCGCATTCGGTAGCGTTTACACGCAAGAGTTTTGAACCACAATCGGATTCGATCGGATCACATGTGGATCTTTGCCTGTCGTCTAAACGGCCCTAATAATTGACGCTGGCAGTATAGAGTCCACCACATGTACTCTGTTAGGCCCCGATTACATAGAAGTATACGGTATACGAAAACGCCGACTAACAATGGCCTCGCGGTCGTGAATCCATTTGAAGCCTTTGTTAACAGGCTTTTTCGTATACCGTATACTTCTATGTAACAGATGCCTTAGCGACCACAGCCGGTTATTATTGAATCACTTTTTGAGTTGTAATAAGGTGGGCTTCGCGAGGGCTCTTGGACAGTTGATCGAACAATAAACGCGAAGGGCTCACAACGCACGGGATGCTCGTTGAGATTTCGCAACCATTAGAAAGGAAACATTCAGTCCATGCATATGTTTTGGTTTAGCAACGATCTTGAAATGGTTGAATGGGTTGAGCAACAATGACACCTACAAGTATTGCCATATTTCTATTTGACCACTCGCAACTTGCTGGGTTGACTCTCTTGCGATTTTGTGGCATTTATCAAATTTGTAAACCCTTGAATACACCATATTTCTTGGTGTAAGTGATCCGACTGAGTATGATTGAACTGATACCCTGATGTAGACTACCGCAGTGTTTGGTGTGAGGGAGCCCACAGCTGCCAGTTCCATGCTGTTCGATCCAGTATTATAGTGCGTCACCATAAATTATCGCTGGATAGCCTACGACACACGAAACGTGCATTGTACACGAAGGATTTTCCTCTTTTTTTTGTGCCGATGATGCCAAAAGCTACGTGTCAAAACATCTCAGCAATTTATTTCATAAAGCAATATACTCTCTCTCTCTCCGGAAGGGGCTGAGGAAATAAGATGTTCTGCGGTATTGCTGGGATCATTCCACTATTACTACACAGATTTCAACCAAACTTGGTATGGTAATAGTGGTGGGGTGGTGGGGCTAGGGGACCTTCTGGTACCACCCATCACTCTGTTATGTAATCCCTACCAACAGCTTAGCAACTCCATTGTTCTGTGGTACCCCTGGGATCATTTCAATATTACTGATTAGAATTCAAGCAAACCTTGTAGGATGATAATGGGGAGGCTAAGTTACGTCATGGTACCCTCATTATCCAATTATGTAATCCCTAGCAACAGCATAGCAACTCCATTGTTCTGTGGTACCCCTGGGATCATTTCAATATTACTGATTAGAATTCAACCAAACCTTGTAGGATGATAATGGGGAGGCAAAGCTACGTCATAGAACCACTCATTATCCAATTATATAAGCCCTAGCAACAGCATAGCAACTCCATTTTTCTGTGGTATGCCTGGGATCATTTCAATATTACTGATTAGAATTCAACCAAACCTTGTAGGATGATAATGGGGAGGCTAAGCTACGCCATGGCCCCACTCATTACCCAATTATGTAATCCCTAGCAACAACATAGCAACTCCATTTTTCTGTGGTATGCCTGGGATCATTTCAATATTACTGATTAGAATTCAACCAAACCTTGTAGGATAATAATGGGGAGGCTAAGGTACGTCATGTTACCTGTCATTATCCAATTATGTAATCCCTAGCAACAGCATAGCAACACCATTGTTCTGCGGTACGCCTGGGATGATTAGAATTCAAACAAACCTTGTGGGATGATAATGGGGAGGCTATGCTACGTCGTGGTACCACTCGTTATCCAATTATTTAATCCCTAGCAACAGCATAGCAACTTCATTGTTCTGCGGTACGCCTGGGATCATTTCAATTATTCTGATTAGAATTCAACCAAACCTTGTAGGATGATAATGGGGAGGCTAAGCTAGTCATGGTACCACTCATTACTGAATTATGTAATCAGTAATATTGAAATGATCCCAGGCGTACCGCAGAACAATGAAGTTGCTATGTTGTTGCTAGGGATTACATAATTGGATTATGAGTGGTACCATGACGTAGCTCAGCCTCCCCATTATCATCCCACAAGGTTTGGTTGAAATATAATCAGTAATATTGAAATGATCCCAAGGGTACCGCAGAACAATGGAGTTGCTATGCTGTTGCTAGGGATTACATAATTGGATAATGACTGGTACTATGACGCAACTTAGCCTCCCCATTATCATCCTACAAGGTTTGATTGAATTCTGTGCAGAAATAGTGAAATGATCCCAGGAACACCGCAGAACAATAAGGTTGCTATGCTGTTGCTAGGGATTACATAACAGAGTGATGGGTGGTACCAGAAGGTGCCCTAGCCCCACCACTATTACCATACCAAGTTTGGTTCAAATCTGTGCAGTAATAGTGGAATGATCCCAGCCATACCGCAGAACATCTTATTTCCTCGGCCCCTTTCCTCGGGGTACAAATAGTGGCAACCGAAGACCCCTGCCGACGACTCGATATAAAGTGGTATCTGATTGGTCGCCTGGTAAAGTTGGCATTGTGCCAAGATACGCCGCGGACCAGTCTATTACTCGAAGGGTGATGTGCGATGTAACGTAGGAGCAGATCGGCCTTCGATCATCGAAGATGTGATTGTTGGTCTTGGATAGTTTTACGAAACGAAACACCCGAGTAAAATTTGACGCATGAAACGTGATCGTCCATATCGGTATACCGGTACAAAAGCTCCATTAAACAAAGGATAAACATTCTTGAAATGAAATTCATTCAATGATATCAGGTGCCTCCGTCTCCCGTTCCCTCCGACTAGCTGCCGACAGTCCGTTCATTCGGCAACTACCAGCGAGGGCCTTAACTCCGCCACAAGACTGGCATGCCATCATTGCTCGCATTGCGCAACTTGGAAATAGTAACGGACATTTTAGCATTGAATTATCTCTGACTGAATTAGTCACTCTATAGTCGACAATGCCACAAGCAACTTTGGCAAGAGCCCGAAGCATAACAATTTCATTGGACAAAATCTTGGTTTCGACCAAATAACGATCAGATGAAAAAGCATTTCTTTGAAATTCGAAAGTCCCACCACCAACAAGGATAAATACAGGTGACGTTTCTTTTGTTTTTGTTTTTATTTACGGATTAGTTTCACTAATGGCTATCATTTCAGCCGTAGCATAAATGCGAACTTGCAGTTTACCTGTGAGATCCGTTTTGCATAAGGTCAGAATCTAACGGCTGACTTCCTCTAAGATGCCCGTCGTTGGTGACTGGTGTCAAACGCGGCGATCCCGAGGCAATTGATGATCTCATTGGCCGTGATGGTGTAATGCCTTCCTATCGTGACGAATTACTAACATACATGTAGTTACATTAATAGACCTGACTCAAGAAGGAGGTGATAATCTGAAATTAAGAAGAAGAAACAGAACAAAACAAGAACATAATAGGCCTACTAATAGAAACTTGGTTACTTTCACCCATACTTTTTTATTTATGCATGTAACACCACCAAAGAAAATATATACACTACACAGTAATGAGTATTACAGTATTAACTAAACTTTGCAAAGAAATGATTGGAATGGCAGCGGAACATAAAGTTTATTTTGTGGCCGTGGTGCCCTCAGTGCCTTCAATCTTCAGAGTTGCCTTGCATTTATTACTGTGATGGCCTTTATGACCCCAATTCTCAAAGGGAAAGTTACGGCAGCTTGATTTAGACCTAAGTGCCAGTGGCACCCAACTTCACATTGTGTAAGGTAAACTTTTGGTGAAGTATAATTTATACTTCGAATTCATTTTATACTATAAAATGAATTCGAAAATCCAAACAAAATAACTTTTTAGAACGTCACCTTTTGGTAAACTTTTTTTGAAGTAAAAAAATCGGAAAATCCAAACAAAATAACTTTCAGAACTTCACCTTTTGGAAGCTAGTCGCTACCCTAAGACTAATACAATTTTTTTCTGTGGCTTCAGTCTTTCAGCCTTGTCCTAACACTTCAACAGGGACCATCTCGAGACATTTCTACATGAAGACGCCACCACTGATATGGTGGTTCTTCCATGAAAAGTTAAGAAAAACGACAGATGGTAGGACCAGTTCAACGTCATCATTCTTCTCTCGCGTCGTTGGGTGTCAGATCGAATAACCGTGAGAAGAAGCGGTTTAGTCTTTTTAGCTCAGCTGACCAAAGGTCAGCGGAGCTATTCATATGTATAATGAGTGGCGTCCGTCTGTCTGTCTGTAGTCCATGAAACTGGCACGTTTTGCAACCGCAAGGCCCAGGGCCCTGAAAGTGGGTGGAGTGTTTGGTCCTAGGGAGGGCTCGGAACAGAACCAAAAATTTCCGCGATTTGACCTACATTCTGCTCTCCAGGGGGCATATTCCATAAAATGAAAAATCCCCATTACTCAGTCCAGAGAAAATAGATCAAACTGTAACTGACATATTGTGTTGCTTATTTTATTCCTCACCTCCTGTAGGGGCAAATTGTTCGAAATTTTTCCACCAGGGGGTGTAATCTGCATAAATCAAAAACATGGGTTTTTGAATTTCCCCCCAGCACATGAGCATGCTCAGTGAATATCATTGATGATGTCACCATTTTATGCAGCTGATTTGATGACATCACAGTATTTCGTGTAGATTTGTGCTTCACAGGGAATTGAAAATGAAAGAACAGCCTTCTTGCACAGTGGATCACATGGTTTTCAGGTTTTGTGCAGAGATACTTGCACTGCTCATCTTTACGTGTGCAACTGGAATCTCATGAGCTATCTAGGCCAAGGCAGCTGAAATACTGGTACTGCTGTTGCATGTGATGCTGTAGGCCTGCTGTCACTGAATCCTTTGGACTGAATCAGAGCAAATGCAATTACATGTATCCACGGGGGGGGGGGGGGCCTAATTATACTGTGAGTATAATTCCTCCAAGGCCTGCTCAACCAAAATGATTGAACATGATGATGAAACATCCTTCACGCAACACAATGACAAGGGCCTGTAGGCACAATTGACATCTCTGAGTGTTGCACGTTTCAATGCGAATTCATTGGATAGGCCTACTGGTGAAACATCTCCGAGTGTTGCATGTTTCCACTGTTAATTCTCAGTGTAATATCTCTGAGTGTTGCACATTTTCAGTGTTAATTCTGGTGTAACACCTCTGAGTGTTGTACATTTCCAGTGTTAAATCTGGTGTAATGTCTCTGAGTGTTGCACATTTCCAGTGTCAACAAATTACCTGATAAAGTCTGGCAACATCTATCTTTGACCTAATGGAATGCGGAAGCTAGGAAATTGATCGTTGGATTTTCCACGGACCTTTAATCACACGTGGCTATTGAATGACCGGTGGACAACGCGAACAATCGGGGAACTACCACAAGTGATCGACAGGCATGATTATAAACCGCAAAGCTGTGTCACATTACATGACTTCCGCATTCCATTAGGTCGAAGATAGATGTTGCCAGACTTTAGGAAACATCATTCTGTCGTAATCCTCCTGCTTTCAACAAACAACAAATTTACACACAATTGTCTTCTCCACCTTGGAAACAATTGCCCACTACAGTTAGTTACCACTCCAAACAACTATTACAAAGTCAGCTGAGCACAAGGCCCATGGGCCTCTTGTTATAAAACTGCTGCCATGTTTCAGAGGATTGGTATTCGGAGATGCAATCTCTCTAAGAAACAAAAGTAGCAGTGCTTCGAACACTGGAGTTTATTCTTGTTTGTGAAAAGTACAGAACAATACACGCTGAACCCGGTACTTTGGTCGCCAAAGCGTCGTCTCACTTCCCTGGCAAAGATGAGCAACACAAGTGCATTCATATCTCTTGACATCACAACAGGAGATGGTAAACTTACATATAGTACAGAACCGATGAGATGCCGCTCATATTCGTTTCGTAATTTGCATGACCAAGACACATTTGGCATTGTCTACTTTTTCCTTCGAGTCCCACTAATGTTCCTTTTTGAATTCTTTGGTATCATCGGTAATGGACTTTCCTTTGTAGTCTTAGGGAGAGAGAGACCGTTTACGTCAACCTCTGTCCTGCTTCGGTACCTTTCTGTCGCCGACAGCCTTTTGCTCATTAGTCACATTTTTGCTACTAGTCTGTACACGCTCTCAGCTTACCTACCGGCGCTGTTTTGGTACAATTATTTCAGTGGTATGATCAATGGTTATATGTGGACAACTCTCTGGATAGCAAAGATTTTCTCCATGTACGTCACCGTTACAGTGGCTGCCGAGCGCTTCATTGCTGTATGCAAACCTCTTAAAGCAGCAACGATTTGTACGACCAGGAATGCTCATATAATGGGAACTGTTGATGGTATAATCGCCTTTCTATCGCGAATGATAGTTGTTTCCATGCTACATTTTGGGAAGGCGTTTTGGTTTTATGACCACTGCACAGATTCCTATTTAGTACGGTGGGATAACAATTACCTCTACCCGTTCCAAGATAACATATACATCAAAGTCGCTGGCATGGTTCTTTATAACTTGTTTACATTTGTCGTCCCCACATTTTGTCTTGTGTTCTTCACCTATCGTCTGCTGTCAGCCTTGAAGCAGTCATCAGCGATGAGGCAGACAACAAGCAGAGGCAAAGCTGACGAACACATGAAAACGACAACAATCAGGGTTATAGCCGTGGTCCTTGTCTTTATAGTCCTTGAGACTCCAAATCCACTCGTAAACATATTCCTAACAATCAGTACATATGTACCTGGTATTCTGCATGAATCAAGCGCGTTTGTAGTTTTATATATCACCTATTCTCTTAGTACTCTCAACAATGTCGTCAATTTCTACATTTATTGTTTGACGGGGACGAGGTTTAGGCAGACATTGAAGAAATTATTTTGCTCCACTTGAACCTTGGAATCAGACATTTGAGGGCCGGAAGAGAAAGTAGGAACGGGCAGGAGACAAGGAGAGTGCCTGCTCGTTCTGTTTAGCAACAGTTTCAACAAAATAATAATAATAATAACAACAAGAGGCCCATGGGCCTTGCGCTCAGCTGACATTTGATGCCTCAGTTTGATAGGCTAAGGCATAAGAGGTAGGCCCTACTGCAGTCTTAGGATGGTTCGTGGATGTCAAATTTCATTCACCAAGTGTGCATGTTTTGATGGGATAAAGTCTGCTAATTATGATTAGAGACTCGGTCCAATAAAATTTTGCCAAGAATGAATCACATTTATGTTGGAAAGCCTACCGTTATTAGCATTGGCGACTGGCGATTGATGCCTCATGCGAGGGTCCGTGGGTTCGAATCTGGAAGAAAGACGTGATGACTTTCACCTTAGAAACCCGTTTCTTATTTCATATCTGTTAGCATACATGTGTTAGAGAATACATGTAATTCATTTGTCTGCTGTGGCGAAGACGTCGCTGTTCTATGATTTCGACAGTTGATCCCTATTGGCCTTCCTGTTGTGTCGGCTGGGAGTGAGTTCTTCAAATTCAAAACAGTTCCTTGCTCCTCTCTTTAGCAACAGCAGCATCAGCGATCTGGGGTGCTTCGGCAACCAGGATCGACCTGAAATGTAGTAAATAGAGTGGGAAGGGGTTAAATTGTACATGACAGGCCGAAAATCCTTGGTGAATCGAGATACATATAAGATTTTTATGACACCACCCTTGGTTGGGAAGGGGTTAATATAGCATGATACCGTACAATGCTTGGTATTAGACCCCTTGGGTGGTGGGAAGGGGTGAAATTTTAATGTTGCAAGATAGGCACACAATTCTTGGTGAATCGAGATACTAGTATATGTCAGATACTGTACTTTATTAGACCACCCTTGGTTGGGAAATATCGGTAAGAAGGGGTTAATGTAGAATGAGACAATCCTTAGTATTAGACCCCCTTGGGTGGGAAGGGGTTAATACAACATGTAGCCCTTCATTCCTTGGTGAATTGANCAAATATCTTGAAAATGGCCCAATCTCAGTACTTTGCACCTGCACATAAAGTATCAGGAGGACAACGTGATAATTAAAACGACACATTAATGTCTGGCCGAACCACTCATTAGCTGAAACAAAGGGTACAGCTTTCGGTACATAAAGCCGCCTGATTACAAAGAACTAAGAGATTATCTTCTGTATACTAGTAACTTTCGTTTTTATCTACACGGCAATGAAGCCAGAATTCAAAAATTTGTTTCCATTGTTGAGAAAATCTCAAATTTGTCAGAACTATCTCAAGCTATGCCCTTTATTCGAGGTTTGACCACTCCACACATGAGCAATAACAACAATTGACTGCTATGGTAACTCAATGACTTGTATTGTGCAACCATGCAGTCTTGTTATTCTATTCACATGCCAGGAGTGCCAAGGCAGGCTTACATCATCATGCCACTGTGCATTCTAATAGGAGTGAGCCTACCAGTATGCAGTGCATTGAGTTCAGAGGGTTTAGTCTAGAAGCCCCTGTCTTAGGACCGACATTTGAGCTGAAAATAATGTCGAGCAAAAACACCATTTTAGTCAGTTTCCGCAACAAATTTTGAAATTCTGGCTTCATTGCCGAGTAGATACAAACATTAAGTTACAAGTACACAGAAAATAATTTCTTTGTTCTTTGTTACAAAGCCGCAATATGTACCGAAAGGTCAGCCTTTGTTTTAGCTAATTGGGTCATCAGCAAGTGACAAACGTCACATTTTTGTTATTGCACTGTCCCTCTGATACATTTAGTGTAGCTGCAAGTTAAAATGGCTAGGTCATTTCAAAGATATTTGACATTTTCAAAAACTGGACTCTGAAAATTTGGTCGGTGAACCTAGCCCTTAAGTGTCAAGGCACTTCACATTATTACCCAGCCCAATCCAGAAACCTTTCTGTAGAAACCAAGGGCAGCTACAATCCAGCGCACACATGGACATTTCAGGCCAGTTGACAGTATACGGAGTGACACAGCCAGGGATTGAACCCGCAACCTTCCGATCACGAGTCCAACGCTCTAACCATTGTGCCACCGCACTCCCCTAAAATGAGGATCAGACCTTACCTAAAATGCCTTATCACTCCTTGGTCATCTTGAAGTACAAGGAACACTAGACGTTAATGTTAATGTAAACTAGAAATTGACTTGTCAGTCAATTTGAAGACTGCCCTTGGATATTGGGAGATTGGACAGAGTTTACTGATAACTACATGACCGTATGCTGCGAAGATAGATGTTCAGTAGACAGGATCAAGAAATCATAGACTTTTTATGGTTCAGTAGACAGGATCAAGAAATCATAGACTTTTTATGGTTTCCGATACTAGTATCGGAAACCATATTGTTTTTGGTCGTGGTGTCTGTCTGTCTGTCTGTCATTCTGTCCGCGTCTGTCACACCTCAACTTGGCTACTTCAACAGCTACAACTCTGGAAACCTGGCCTACCCCCAGGTAACTTGACCCTGTGAACACGATGAGCTTATCATTTCAGGTCTGTGACACCCGGGTCATTACGTAATCGATATATCAAAATATGATATATTGTCTGTCACACTCTAACTTGGCTACTTCAACAGCTACAACTCTGGAAACCTGACCTACCCCAGGTAACTTGATACTATGAACATGATGAGCTTACCATTTCAGGTCTGTAATACCCGGGTTATTACGTAATCGATATATCAAAAAATATGATATATTGTCTGTCACACTCTAACTTGGCTACTTCAACAGCTACAACTCTGGAAACCTGACCTACCCCTAGGTAACTTGACACTGTGAACATGATGAGCTTACCATTTCAGGTCTGTAATACCCGGGTCATTGCGTAATCGATATATCAAAATGTGATATATTGTCTGTCACACCCTAACTTGGCTAATTTAACAGCTACAACCCAGGAAACCTGAGCTACCCCCATGTAACTTGATCCTGTCAACATGATGAGCTTATCATTTCAGGTCTGCGATACCCGGGTCATTGTGTAATCGATATAAGCATGGTGAGATTTGATATGCAAATCTGATAACATGAGATAAGTCAAAACCTGGTGATGGTAGAAGCCTAAAATCTTCACCTACACCTAGGTTATCAAGGATGACCTTTCAGATTACGCAATGACCTTGAATGTCAGAGGTCAAGGTCAGGGTAAACAGTTCTAAAATGCAAATCTGCTCAGAATTTCAGAAAAAACTAATTAGAAACCCTCACTAACCATCTCCTATAGGTTTAATCAAGAATGCCTGTTCCAGTTACGCAATAATTCCCAAGGTCAGAGGTGAAGGTCACAGTCAACCGTCACAGATGACATGAGAAAAGTCAGAACCTGCTGATGGTGGAAGCCTAAAACCTTCACATACACCCAGGTTATCAAGGATGACCTTTCAGATTACGCAATGACCTTGAAGGTCAGAGGTCAAGGTCAAGGTCAAACAGTTCTAAAATGCAAATCTGCTCAGAATTTCAGGAAAAAACTAATTAGAAGCCCGCATTAACCATCTCCTATAGGTTTAATCAAGAATGCCTGCTCCAGTTACGCAATAATTCTCAAGGGCGGAGGTCTAGGTCACAGTCAACCGTCACAGATAACATGAGATAAGTCAGAACCTGCTGATGGTGGAAGCCTAAAACCTTCACATACACCCAGGTTATCAAGGATGACCTTTCAGATTACGCAATGACGTTTAAGGTCAGAGGTCAAGGTCAAGGTCACACAGTTCCAAAATGCAAATCTACTCAGAATTTCAGGAGTAACTAATTAGAAGCATGCATTAACCATCTCCTAGGTTTAGTCAAGGATGCCTGTTCCAGTTACGCAAAATGTCTCAAGGTCAGAGGTCAAGGTCACAGTGTACCAGCTCTAGAGTAGCAACTTCATAACTTCAACTGGAACTTGGCTTGTGGTAGATTGGCTACTGTCATCATGATCGGAAACCATTGACATCGCTCCGATGTCCTGTTCTTGTTTTATCGTAGACTTTTTTCCTGTATGTTAAAACATACAGAAAGATCAATATTTTTCACTATCAAATCGTAGATTAGTTAACCTCTTAACGACGGATGATGAAATCCTCGTCACAGTATTCCCTTCCACAGTGCCGGATGACGATATATTGATCATCACGTGGTTCTAAATATAGATCAACAGCACATGGCCCCAACAGCCATAACCATCAATGAAGTGATTCGTAGTTCCCTCTGCTTAGCTCAGTGGCAGCACAATTCAGTTGATACATCCATTGATATATGCGATAGAACATTCTAAAATACCTTGGTATCTCGAGCGTATGTTTCAAATGGATAATGCATTAGCCTCATTCTGAATGCAGCGGTCTGGGTGACACAACCAACACCCCCGCTCAGTGTTTCCAAAATGGCGTCTGGCGTCGAACATTTGTCGCTTCGAGCATTCAGCGAGGTAGTGCAGCGAATGTCGGCCAGATGGATACTCAGTGACCTATCCCAACGACCTTACCATCAGCTAAATTTCCTGCGGATAGTCCTTTGAAGAAAGCACCCTGCAATCTCATTTCGACTCCTGCAGCTTGCTGTTAGCGCTGCACACAGATGTACACGATATAGGCACGATGTACAAGTTTGTACACACAGTGCGTGATTCACTGATGTCGCGTCATTGACGGAATGTCCTTCCTGGTATCTTAGGCCTATTTGCAATCAAACTGCACAGAACCTAAATTTCATGAATGTTTACAATGTAGTTTGAGGTATTTTAGAATGTCTTGGTTGCGACACCAAACCCGCTAGGGTGGAGCAAAAATTCGTCCAAACCCAAGGCGCTTCGCCGAGGGTTTGGACTACATTTTGGACTACATTTTTTTCCATTTTACTGAAAGTACTCTAAGTCCGAAGAAATTCACGAAAAAAGTTCGCCGCCGGGGTGACAGAAATCAAAGTCCCCCAGGAATCAAAGTCCTGTCCTATTGTTCAGCGAGGGATTAGAATATATGGCTATGGAGACCATGACCATTCGGTTATAACTTTACAATAGCGGGCTATTGTTTGGCGGACTTGCATTCCTAGGACGTTGATTCCTGTCACACCTGGTCTCAGGAGGGAATTTTCTGAGCAGGTGTGAAGGGAAAGAATGTCCTATGAAAAACTGTCCTGGGAACAAAAGATCCTATTGTTACATTCTAATCTCTGACAACAGCACATTTCTATACGCATGCCGCTTATTCCGTCATTCAACAAAAGAAGTGGACACTTTCTACAGGGGGACACTTTTTACTGCTACACCGGGCTTGTCAAGGTGTAATGTCTGAGGATGCCTCCCGTGTGCCAATGCCCGCTTTATTGTGTGGCGGAAAATGTGTTCCAGAAAACCAGGGCATTTTTAGAAGGTGTAAACGCAAAAAGCCCGGGCTGAACCCAGACTTTTATGTAGTGTAAACAAGGCATCTGTGAGCGCCCGGATTGAATGCAAGTGGGTTACGTCAGCAGCCTTCACACCTACTGGCGACGTATTACGTAAAAATGGGTCGATCACAATAGGTTTATTGTAAGCGGTTTCTACTGAGCGCCGTATTACGAACTTATCTATTGTGGGAAATGTACTCAACGTATCGAAAAATTATTCAACCACAAAATTGATGAAGTATTTGGCTTAATCAATCCGCTTCAGGACGGGCATAAGGATAAGTAGGCGGTTCTCAGCCTCACTAGAGAGTTTTCGCAAAGCCCTGCGAAACGCCAACGCGAACGCCAATCCCATTGTTCGATGTCACGAAGAGAGCACCGAAAAAAAGGATAGACGTTCGCGTTGGCGTTTCGGGGGCTTTGCGAAAACTCGCTACTACATGTAATAGTTTGCGCACTCCCGTAAGTTAATACGGGAGCTTCATGAATAAGGTCCCCGAAGACTGCCTCTCTTTATGTAATGGTATAATTTGGAACAGCGCAGTCGGTAGCCACGAGTCAGAATTTAAGCTCCTGCTCAACATTTGAAAGAAAAAAAATGACCCAGCTGGGAATCGAACCCGCGCCTTATTGTCTCTCTGTTCCACCATCTTCCCCATTCGGCCACCGAACTCGTTGGAAGACTTCTTATGTTTTCTCTTATTCGTACTATTATTACGTAAGTCGAAGGCCGAGTTTACATCAAGGCACACGCGACACGAACACGCAGGCAAACAATGGCTTCATGGGCATAAATCCTTTGTGAAGACATTGTTCGCCTGCGTGTTCGTGTCGCGTATGCCTTGATGTAAACTCGGTCGAAGGCCTATGTCTATGATAAACACAAATCATGTCTCTGACAGCTGGCTGTTTGGCCGAGTGGATAGAGCGGTGAATCAGAAGGTCGACGGTTCGAATCCCGTCTAAATTTCATTTTTTCACTTTGAGTAGTGTAGGAGGTATCTGGAGATGTTGACAGCTCTGTTGCCTGAAGGCAAATAAGGTGGCGCCCTCCTGGCGTCGTGGGGTCTATCATGTTCTGAGCCTTCGTTTCAACGTTTGCAGGGCGTTTCCAATTCTCTTGCTCGTCGCATGGGGGCTTTTTGTTCGTTCACGTCAGCTTTAAGTCTATAGCCTACCCTATCCGATTCCGCCATCGCGCGACAACTATTACGTTCGAAACAGCGAGGCGAGCAATGAATATTCGTCGTGCAATAAACAGAATCGGAATGAGTATAAGCCGAGCCGGGTGGAAATGAGAAACCTGCAGGACGCAAGGCGCGCTACCACCAATCTGACAAATAGACGTCATAATCTCAGTCCAAAGGGAGCGCGTCAAATTTTCCGCCTTTCCGATCATCCCTTTTGCAATTTCTCTTCAAAACGAGATCGCCAATACTGAAGGGCTGCGATAAATGACAACACTTAAAAGATGATATTTCCCTTTTCAATATCTGTACCCGCAAATATGTCATGCTTCCAGAAGACATTCAATTTCAGCAGATCTGATCTGGTTGAAAATGGTTGTCGACCATGCAGCAGGGCTATACAGCCTAAATTGGATGCTCCATGCACATTCATCCTATAACCAGAACAGACAAGCGACAGCGTCGCCCTAGTAGATTTATTTATAGGGCACACAATTTGGGAAAGCATCATTACTGATTTTCAGTTTACTGTTGAAGTCCACAATTTGTTTGATAAGCAATTTACCTTTGAAATCTGGTGTCACGTATCGAAGTGAACCTTCTGTACCTGTTGGGACTTCTCAATGTTGGTCAATATAGTTCTCCAAACAGAGCTTCGGAATTCTTTCAATGTCCGTTCATGTGCCATATAATCTTAAGCGGTTAATGAGGAACTGGAGTGCCGTTTATCCCGACAGGTCGGCGCTGCGAGCAGTGCGACCGAAGCGACGTCATTGACGTCGTTTTAGGTGTTGGCGTTGCGTCATGAAAAAATCTGCTGTACATTTTCTACAGGAAAAATGAGATAAAGACGTTGCCATTATCACCATCCCATCTCTTCATTTTAAGGAAAAAAGCACTAAAAATGCAGAAATTGTCATCTGCTACAAGATGATGTAAATTTTATTGTCAGGCGACCGAAACAAAAGGGTTGTTTTCACGCCAGAAATAAATGGAAATAAGGTTAGAAAAAAGAAACTTCGGTCGCACCGCTGACAGCGCCACGTCGGGACGTTAGTTCCTCCGGTTCCCCATTCCTGTGGTTGTTTCGACGTTGAGCTGGCGACCTCCTCAATTAATCGTGCCTCTCTGAAAGACAAACTGGGAAGGGTTAGTAAGGGTATCAAGGGCAGGTCTATGTTTTTATTGCCTTCGTTCCCATTTTCAGCGACTCCGATAATTTCTCCATCACCACAAGCACAGTCTAATAGTTGTAGCATTCATCAACGATTCTTGACAGTCTAAAGATGCGAGCGAGCCGTAACTGTAAGGCACAGTTGAATATCACTGCATAACGACGAGGCTGTACTTACCTCCCGAATTCAAGAAAGAAGGGAGTGAACTTGGTTGTTGCATGGATGGTTGTCCTGTATGCAAACAAACGACTTTCAAGGTAAACATCCCATCACCGTGGTGGTCATGGCAGAACTTAAGGAACATATTCTCAAGCGATGATTGGTCGAACCTCTCGCATTGCCATTAGTTTGGGGATGGTAACTCGACGTGGTTCGTGCTTGGGTCTTCATATCGAGGAGAACACTGTCTACCACACTATTGCAAAATTCTCTGCCTTGATCGCTGATGATCACCTGCGGACATCCGTGTCTGAAAACAAGATAGGAAACAGACACTGTCTTAGGGTTGCAGCAAAACTGACATGACATGTTACAATAAATCATGATCTAGATGATGTCTCTAGTTCACAATCCGAATTTTGCGTACTTCATTGCCACTCCAGGTACGAAAGCCTCTCCAGGTAAGAAAGGGTCAATTTTAACGGCTTAGCACCGCATCTGTGCTGCACGCCATATGGATTCCTCCGACTTGAGAGAAATCACATCCGAATTGTCAGCAGAAGCTGAATATGTTGTTTAACACCTCTTGCACATCATATTCAACATTCAGTTATAAAGGCCAGTCACACTCACCGACACATTACAGGAAGATAAAGAATCTTGGCCACTTCGTCTGATTTTTTCGTTTTCATTGGAGACGCCTCTGGCCATTTCGTAAAATAGCCTGTGATAGTGCAGACATATTTTTCGCCATCCCTAGTCTCAGGAAGCAGACCAACGAGGTCAATGCCAATCTGAAAAAAGCAAAAATCGTGAGAGTGTTGTTCACATATCTTATTGGCAGTGGCTTTTTTAGAAATTGTCAAACTTTGAATGTTTGATACATACATGATACCATTGTTCGCCCGCAGTAACTGGCACTGGGGGAAGCGCTGGGACACCTGTAATCTTGCTCCGTTTGTTGACCATTTGGCATTGCTCGCACTCTTCTACAAACTTGTTAATATCCCTATTCATGTTTGGCCAATAGAAACGGACGGAAATTTTGTTGCCTGTTTTTGGTCATTCCTAAATGACCCCCTGCAAGGAAGAGATAAAAATCAGGTCCAGCAAAACAAACATGACAAGATCACGAGGTAACATTTTAAAGTGGGGCCTAGTCCGGACCCTAAAACAAATCTTGAAGTTTGTGTGTCAAAGTGTCAATTTGATATATCAATATCATTATGAAGCGGACCCTGGAGAATAAATGTGTTGATGCCAGTATCTTGCTAAGGGCCATAAACATAGGGAAACCTCCCTAATGATTCAATAACTAATGACTAGGGAACAGGCCTAGACTAGACGTTGGCGTGAATAAAAAAGGACTGTTGATTTCATAATAGGTAAAAATACACTTCTCGATCATATGTGCACACTGTAGGCCAATGATGCGACGTATTTGTTGTAAAAGGCCTGTGCAGCGCATGCAAAAAAGACAAATAATATGACCAGTTACATGAAAAATATTGTGATTATGTCTCAGTTTTGAGACACGTAGGTATAGATTGGCCTATCGACCTGTGATGAGAAAGCATATATATAGTTATACAATGAACAATTAACCAAATGTGGGAAGCAAATAAACATGTAGCCTATATTGAACTGCCTGGGATTGGAACCTGCGACCTGCTGATAATAACATGAACGAGAAGGGCAATTCCACTGTGACTGACGTTACATTTCAGAGAGCAAATGGTCACTTGAAGTGACTTAAAACAATCAGCTCCTGAGCTTTCATACCTTGTGACAGGCATGCTAGGAACTGGGTCTACCTGGTGCTGGAAGGAAATTTGGTTGGTGCTTTGTACAAGATGACAGCACTCACAACTATGGGTGTGACTGACGTTACAATAAAATGGCCAAGGAAAATACATCAACTTACTGCAACTTTGTCTTTTAAGAATGCAGCAAACAATTGTTTTTATCCTTGGATGGGTAGTTACGTGCAATGTTATTTTGTTGTTTCTTGCCATGTTACAAATCAAAGCCATAATCACAATAATTGCATAAATATGTGTCACTGACGTTACTACGTGACTGACGTTACAAGAGCAAAAATAGTTTACATGAACAGAAGTTTTTGAGGTTTTGCTTTGAACAGGCCAATATCTGCTGATGTCTCCTTGTCAATGTAAATAGTGCCATTACAAAACTGACACCGTGGAGGAAAATTGTTTTACCTGATTGGTTAAAAACGAGGCAATTCACAAGAACATCAGAATTTGAAGAAAATGGGGAAAAATACCTTATTTGACTGAGTAAAGCTAGCATTCACCATATCATTGCAATGAAAGCTACTTTTGTTTTAAATTGGTGCGTATTTGTGCTTTCAACAAACACTGTTCAAACACTCCCCAATTTATGAGAAAAAAACACCTTGGAAAGTGAGCTTCAACAACATGGAATGGCCCAGAAGTAGAACGTGCATCACTACGCCATCGAGGCGAACTGGCCGACCCAGCAATTTCCAACCACCATATAAAAATGCATTCTACCTAATATAAGACACGAGGGACTTTAGATATGGGGAGACACTGGGCCGAATTCATAAAAACTAGCATTTGCTTTTTCTGGGCTTTTTCTTGAAGAGGTATTTATAAAATTTCGCTTTTGCTTCATAGAACAAGCAACTCCCTATAAGAATTAGCAGAAGTTTGACTTGCGAGCATTAGCTTCACCAGATAGAAGATCTTGCATGGCTTTACAAGAAAAGGTCATATGTTAAAGCAATTGATTATGAATATGTTTGTGAGCAAATTCTTTGGCTTGTGCTTCCCCTTGACAAGCAAAAGCTTGGCCTTGGGGCTTTGGCTTGTAAGCTTTTGCTATGTTTTATAAATTCGGCCCAATATTCTTGCCATTACAGTTGTAATAGAATATAATGTCCCCTGATATCAGATGTCCTACGGACATATCTGATATCAACAACATCGTCAGAAAGCTGATAAAAAGTGTCCACCCAACATCCTATATCAGGGTACATTAGATTCTACTACACCGGTTTTACATCTAAGACACTAGAGTATGTACACGTATTCGTCTGACTTTGCCCAAAATCAATAAATCAACATGAATAAAGGTATGAGTACCTGTTGGTTTTACAATGGTTTTCAGTGTTATTGAATTGTGCGATTTGTAGTTATTGTGCTTTGTTTAGCATTAATAGGAAAAAATGAAACTGAAAGAAACCACTTAAATACCGATACTGATCACGTGAGTGATCAAGTGAAGAGGCAGAAAGGTGTTTGAAGCACCTCATATAATGCCCCGCTTTCACTGACGCTACGAATATCCCGAATCGCCCCGAATCTGAAAATTGTACATGTCCGGTTCGTAGATAATTCTCAAACGTTTCTTGGAGTTCTTAAATGATTCTTAGTTGATTCCTAGACATTAATCGCAGGGAAGTTTGTTTGTCAAAAACTTTCGTGGAAGGGTTAACGAAATTCAGGTACGAATTCAGTACGAATTTAAAGAATCATATAAGAATTGTACGTATAAGGAATGACTCACTTAAGAATATTCGTGGCTGATTCGTGGCCGATTTGTACTTGATTCACAGATAGATTCGGGATAATCGTGCCTGTTTCGGGATGTTTTCGGAGTGGGTCCACGAATTTGAGGGAGACACGAATGGCCAAGAATAGCCCAGAATGCAAAAGAATCGACAACGAGGCTGATACGGATGATAAGAAAGGGTTACGAAGTGTTTACGATCTAAGAATTTGAAATTCGTGAACCGTCGAACGAAAGTTCTTGAGAAAAAAAAACTTCCGTGGCGACTCGACGAACTCACACGAACTGTACGAATGTTTAGGAATCAAGTAAGAATCATTTAAGAACTGCAAGAAACGTTTGAGAATTATATACGAAACCGGACAAATTTCTGATTAGGGACGATTCGGAACATTCGTAGCGTCAGTGAAAGCGGGGCATAAGACGCGTATTTTGCTTACCTACCAAAGACGTTGTTTTAGCCCAGATACGTAATGCCCGTGTCACACTGTCCCGAAATTAGACACCCGATGGCGACACGATTATGGAATTTTGCGTGAAGATGGCCCCGAATTCAACTTCCAGAATCTTGAAAATTTGCGATCCCAACCGGGATCCTCTTCAGGCTGGCACTTATCAGTAAGATTTCCTAGCGTTTCCATTAATTCGTGTGGCCATCGGGTGTCAACATCGGGACAGTGTGACACGGGCATTAGGCTGAAACTACATCGAGGTACACGCGACACGAACACGCAGGCGAACAAAGGTTTCATGGGGATGAATCCTTTGTGAAGTCATTGTTCGCCTGCGTGTTCGTGTCTCGTGTACCTCAATGTACACTCAGCCTTTAAAGCCAGACACTATAGACAAATGGGTTATAATCGACGAGCATAGTCTCGGTCACCCAGCCGCTGTGTCGAATCTGGGGAACAGTAGCAGTACTGTGTTGCTGGCTGCGCAAGACTACACACAGCATTGGGGATTCCCCAAGGGGATTCCCAAACCTCGATGCAGGATATAGTCTCGGTCACCCAGCCGCTGTTTCGAATCTGGGGATCGAACAAGCGTCTGGGATCAAACTGCGAAATTACTGTTCGGAGGCGTACCAAGATCCTGGTACGCTCGCTGATTGGCTAATCAGGGACAGAGCTAGTCGTTCATTTCCATCCGCCGATTCCTCCCATTTAAAAATCACAATCTGGCTGCTGATTGGGCAAGATAATTGATCATGTGATCTCATCATGGCGACGACCATAAATGTCAGTTGGGTTTTCTCGATCTCGCTTTCCATACGGATACACAATTCCTGCTCAGACTTCAGCCTAAAATTCAACTCCAGTAAGTTGATGCTGTCTCAGATCACTTCGCTAATCGATTCATTGCCAGATTCAGGCATTCTGGAAGGTTGTGAGACTGAGTTGAGTGAGTGAGTCTGACCCGAAATTCGCAGTTGCGCGAGACTACCATCGAACAGTAAAAATCAAGTTTGGGGCCAGACTCTGTAATGGTAATGAAAGAGTCTGGCTGCGCGAGACTATGCAGGATAATGCTATAATATGTGGTTCTATGGTTCTATACACTACGCACGCCTGTATGAGGTTGCACTATATTTCGGCCGAATTGGGGAGTGAGTAGCGGTGCATAGTGTGTGGCTTTAAGTGTTCGAAGAACCGGTACGATGTAAACTCACGTGTGGACTATATCAGCTAAAGCCGTGTTTTTGCCGAAGTAACATCGGAGGTTTTTTTAAAAGATTAACAACCAGTGTGACTGCAATCTAACCTGCCCGGGGCCCATACATACAAAATACCGTCAGATGCTAAATATAAACGTACAATGCTTGTGTTCATTTGCTTGCGAAATGTAGCATGACGTGATATTGTGTCCATCGTTTGATTCAAACCACGAAGAACGAGCCAGCTTCTCTACAATGTACTTTACAAGTCACAGTTACGAAATTATTGATACCGAAGGTTGAGGAAATGCTTGCAGTGGTTTTCATATCGGCTGGTATAAAATGCAGGTTGCAGGTTGCCCTGCAGGTAATGGTACTTGCTTTATATTGCACTTTACGATTTGCAAAATAGTCCCCTGGTATTGCAGACTTCATTTAAAGGGGATCTCTGGTGAATCTCTGGTGAGTCGAGGAGCCACGGTGGTGTAGTGGTTCGGGCCTCCGACTAGCGGTCAGAGGATCCCGGGTTCGAATCCCGCTGCTGGCGTGAGACTTTGGGCAGGTCTCTTTGCCTTACTGGCCTCTCTCCACCCAGGTGTATAAATGGGTACCGGTCGGAAATGCTCAGATTGTATGCGCTGAATGAGCAGCTCATCTGAGTTCTACTGAAAGGTTTCAGGATAGACTGGGGTTAAAGTGTGAAGTCGGATGACACCTCTACCGTTGTTGATATCAGACTATAAACCCAAACTTTAACTTT
>NMRB01001864.1:18244-61623 GCA_002633025.1 Notospermus geniculatus | reverse complement strand
GAAATGATCGAAACGGCCGAAGTGAAGTGGCCGAAATGCCCGAAACGGCCGAAGTGAAGTGGTCGAAATGATCGAAACGGCCGAAGTGAAGTGGCCGAAATGATCGAAACGGCCGAAGTGAAGTGGCCGAAATGACCGAAACGGCCGAAATAAAGTGGTCGAAATGATCGAAACGGCCGAAATGAAGTGGTCGAAATGATCGAAACGGCCGAAGTGATCGAAACTGCCGAAGTGAAGTGGCCGAAATGATCGAAACGGCCGAAGTGAAGTGGCCGAAATGCCCGAAACGGCCGAAGTGAAGTGGTCGAAATGATCGAAACGGCCGAAGTGAAGTGGCCGAAATGATCGAAATGGTCATTTTATTCCGGGTAGTAACCCAGCGTCTCCATTGTGTCACAGCTAAATCGCAGGTAAATGTCTCTGTTTTGTTAAGGGTTATGTAAAGTGACTCGAAATCTCCGATTTTTGACGCAAAAAATCTGACAAACTGCACAAAAAAATTGGGAAAATAAGGCTCGGGGGCCCTCGTGAACCGTCATCAGAAGGTGCCCCGAGCCTTATTTTCTCAATTCAGCGTGCAGTTTTTGCGTCAAAAATTCGATATTTCGAGTCACTTTTCATAACCCTCAAAGAATATCTTTGTTTTCTAACAGCACGTCTCTGATTTTATAACCTACGTTTCTGTTTTGTCAACGTCTACTTTTTTGCGGATATAACCGCCCGTATATTATACCGAGGAAAATTCGCGAGATAGAGAACTACAGAAGTACCATGTGCAACCTCGACCCCTAGGCGGTTGCATTATTTTCTACATGGGGTTGACTAACGATATGACCTGCAAACTAGGTTCTGCAGGGCAACCTGCAACCTGCATTTTATACCAGCCGGTTTTCATATTGTTACTGGCCACACGGAACCATGATTGGGAAACAACAGGTGGGACAGTATTTTTTTTAGAATTCGCCCGAGAAGCCTTTGAAACCGGGATCATGTCAGGGACAAGAAAATTTTATCGTTAGGGCTGAGATTTAGCTCAGCCTCACTTTAACCCATCGACGATCATCACAGGCAGAGGGCTTCAACATGGGAAATTCTTTCTTCTAAGACAATTTCCGATCGTTTAAAAATATCCTATGATGTCGGTGTATTTGATATTTGCAGTAGTGTATCATATTAATCTTGCCAAAGAACATTTTCCAATTTATAGTACTATGCATGTCGAATCTGTATGGTACACCTTGTCAAGATTAAAACTAAACGACCTCTATGGTTCCTGGACGGTGTGTGCCCTTTTGCTGTTTAATACCTATGCTTTATGGCTTATTGTTGTTCATAGCCTTACTGCTTATTGTTGTTCATAGCGAGTTCTGTAGACAACCGGCCTGTCCATGCTTCCGTGAGGTGTATTTGAACACTCGCTGAGGAGGCATACCAGCGAATTTTCCATTAGAATATCCAAATAAAATCTGCCGTCGAAGATGTTAGACTGCCGGTTTCCCAAGGAAAGAGGGCTGGACATGCTGCCATGCGAGTTCAGTTATCCAATATACGTCGGGAAAAGGCAATACCTCGCGGCATATGTGAACGTACACACTAGGCCTACGACATTCCACGAAACCTTATACACGTCTGGAATTTATATACGATCCATACTGTACTGTTCAAGTTTATGCTTGCTTCACAGGTCGTCAGCTTTTATTTACGACCTTGACAGTGGCACGTGCTTTCTCCAGCGAGAGTATTCTTCAAGGGAATTATGTAAACAAGACGTTCCAATGAGCCTCAACAGACGATTGATGGCCCTGAAGGTAAGAAATCAGTTACACCATCAAAACATTTACGGTATGGTATTCAGACAACAATGTATGTAACATGCAGCAGTACGTTGAGGCGAAATGGATGTAATCGGACAGGAAAACAGTGAACCCGCCTCACTGGTAGTCTGTAGTTTCCGGAAAGCTGGAAAGCTGGAAACATGGAAAGCTGGAAAGTTGGAAAGTACCAGAAAGTGCCAAATTGTAGAAAAAAGTTTACCCCATAAAACGGAATGTCCCACATTCTTACATCACAGCAGTATGATCTGAACAAATAAATTATCCTAGCTTGGCACTCATAAGGCCCTTTTACACGGTGCTGGTTCGAGGAAACCTTCCTCCACCCTCCTCGGGCGGGTTCGGTTCAGGATGGATTGATCGCTTTTACACGGTGCGGGTTCAGTAACGCTGAAAGGGTAAATGTCGTCCTGGGTATATACAAAGGTTACCCAGGATCTCAATCTTCACTAAAACAACACCCTGGGTGTAGTTTCGGTAGCCGAACATCACCCAGCATCGTGGTATGACGCCTGGATTCAAGGTTGTCTCGCCCGTGGTCACATGACAGCCTGCAGAATGTCAAGAACAACTACACTGAACATGTACCGCGGCGCCAGACCGCGAGATTCCACGGGATTCCAAATAGGACTCGTTCCTAGGCACCGATTGCACATGCTGGGTGATGTTCGGCTACCGAAACTACACCCAGGGTATTGTTTTAGTGAAGATTGAGATCCTTGGTAATCTTTGTATATACCCAGGACGACATTTACCCTTTCAGCTTCAGTAACCCGCCTCGATCTGGTTCGAGGTCGGTTCGTTCAAATGCATACCACTAGATAGCGTGTATCAACATTTACAGTTATCGTACGTAAAAAAATATCCCGGAAATAATCACAAAAAAATCGATAAACTATGCTTCAAACAGCATGAGCAGTGCTTGAGAAATATCGTGCGTGATTTCTTCAAAGGAAACTGACAGCAAGTACGCGAGTGATGTCACTCAGGTAGCGTGCTCAATCCCGCCCGAGGCCGGTGGAGGTCGGTTCGCTTTTACACGAGAAAATAACTGACCTGCACCTACCTCCACCCTCCCGAGACTCATGCGGCGAACTGAACTGGTGCGAGGAAGGTGGAGGTCAGTTGTTTTGCTTTTAAAAGGGGAAAAATAACCGAACCATCCTCGATCTAGTCTCGATCCGGAACGCACCGGCACCGTCATGACCGTGTAAAAAGAGCTCTAGTTTGGTCATTAACAATACGCGAAAGTGTCTTCTTGCGGTCCACCTACAATTTTGTTGGTTCGCCTTTCAGATGAAACCAAGGCTACTATCTTAGTTTACACTAGACGGCAGGAGTGGACTCGAAGCCGATTCGTGGTCCTAAAGGGGGCCTAAAAATGAGTGCATGTACAGTCATGGACATTAGTTTATCTACACCTTATAAGTTGAATATTTCAAATACTACTGGGCCAATTTTAACACGGTTTGTTCCATATGAAAGTACATCTTGTTGGTCATATTCCTGCATCAGAATTTAGGAAATTTGGAAATATCGTAATTACGTAATAGCTCATCAGAAAAAGTCATAAAAATCAACATTTTTATTACGTAATTTTTTTGTGACTTTTGTTGCAGTTTTGGTAGAGTGGGACCTTCTAAGGATCATGGACTTTGTTTCATCAAAATCCGTTGAGTGGTTGCGGAGATATTTGAGATTATCAAAATTTCGATAATTTGAGATTTTTCAATTTTTCACAAAACTTTGATGCCAGAAGACAGAGTTCACCTAAAAGTGAAGACGTATGAAGTTTTGGAACGTTTAGCCAAAACTGGTTAGAAGTTATGTATGTGTTTCAAAATATCAATATTTTGATACTTTGAAAAGTGTGCAATATTTCTTCCCAATTAAGGCAAAACGTTCCAAAGTTTTGTAAATCCATATTCTGAGGTTAGCTTTATCTAATGGCATCAAAATTTCCTAACAAACACGAAAATCTCAAATTATCAAAATTTTGATAATCTCAAATATCTCAGCAACCACTCAACATATTTTGATGAAACAAAGCCCAAATTCCTTAGAAAGTTCTACTCTATCACATCTGCAACAAAAATCTCAAAAACATTACATAATAAAAATTTTGATTTTAGTGTTTTTTTCCGGATGAGCTATTACATAATTACGATATTTCCAAATTTCCAAAATTCTGATCCAGGAATATGACCAACAAGATGTACCTTCATATGGAACAAACCGTGTTAAAATCGGCCCAGTAGTATTTGAAATATTCAACATATAAAGTGTAGATAAACTAATGTCCATGACTGTACACCATGGAGGCACATCCATACAAACTTCGATATGTTTTGAATATTTTTTTGTGCATTTTTCTCAATTAAAAGCGCGTATTCGACGTGTCGTTTAGGCGACATGACATCAACAAACTTCGAACACCACGAGGATCGTTCCATCGGGATATTCAAGATTTTATACTGAACCTTTGGGATTCCCCACACTTTCCAGCTTTCCAACATACTTTCCAGGTTTCCAGCTTTCCGGGAACTACAGACTACCCTCCTCAGTTTTCAAGAGGCTCGTACGTCAATTTCTCGTTAATAGTGAGGTTTCGCAAATCTGACGAAACACGAAGTACGAAATTGGACTTCATTTCCATGACGTAATGTATTTCAGAAGATGGTTGGTACCACAGACATTCCTGCTGCCAGTGTGTCTTTTAGCACATCATGTAAGACCGAGAGAGTTATGGTGCATCTTTAATTTTTAAATTTCCACTTCGTATCTATGAAGTGTAAAAGAAAGATAAACTTCAAAGTTTAATATACACCGTAACTCTATCAGTCTAACGTCACACGCTAAACGACGCTCTTGCGGCAGGTGATATTTGTGGTACCAACCATCTCCTGAAATACATTACGTCATGGAAATGAAGTTCAATTTCGTATTTCGTACTTCAAGTTTCGTCAGATTTGCGAAACCTCACTAATAATCGATCAGCTCAAAACGAAAGTTAAAACACAGCCTTGAAATCTGAAATTATCTTACATTTTCGAGAACAAGGCGCCATTTGTTTACCTAGCCAAATGCCCGGAAATGGCAAAGCAAAACAACTTTCAAGAGTAATTGTAAAAGCTAAGAAGGCGGTCTGGCGAGCCATCTGGCATTGTGCCAACTTCAAAAAGTGGATCCATATGCGCTTATAATATCCTGATTCTTTTCTGGCTCTGACCCTAACCTATAACCCCCCNTGAGCATGGCTAGCGTCAAGCCCCTCCGGGGTGCTATTTTACATGTTTTATGGAAGATTAAATTGACGTTGTGAGCGTGGCTAGCGTCAAGCCTCTCCGGGGTGCTATTTTATGGAAGCCTAAATTGGCGTTGTGAGCATGGCTAGCGTCAAGCCCCTCCCAGGGTGCTGTTGTATGAAAGCTTAAATTAACGCTATTTTATGCTATTTTACGGAAGCTTAAATTGTCGTTGTGAGCATTGCTAGCGTCAAGCCCCTCCGGGATGCTATTTTATGGAAGCTTAAATTGGCGTTGTGAGCATGGCCAGCGTCAAGCCCCTCCCAGGGTGCTGTAGTATAAAAGCTTAAATTGACGTTGTGGGCATTGCTAGCGTCAGGCCTTCATGTGGATGTTGTTGGAAACCTTCAATTGGCGCTGTGAGTATTGATAGACGCCCCATGGTGGTTTGCATTCGAGAAGAAAACTACTGACTGGTGGTAGGATTTTCCCTGGTTGGGCGCGAGAGCGAATGCATGTAGTGCAGCGGGCTCGAGTAAAATAGAATGGCGTGCGGATTATGAAAGAATGAAAGCGGCTTTTGGAGTAGGGAAAGCCGCCATGTGAGAGCAAGTTAGCCTTTTCCTCCTGGCCAAGGTATTCTACCGAAGTGGATATTTTCTTCACGCGGGCTGGAGGTTGGGCCTTCCGTCCTCCTGGGTCGGTAGGTCTAAGGGTTGGTTCATACTCCGTTCAAAAAGTCGGTTTTAATCAGAACATGATTAGGTGCCCTATTTATATGATTATTCACGATGTGTGTGGTAATTACTGTATCGCGCCTCCATGACCACATTACCATACAGAATTTTCAAATCGGCAGCAATATCATTACTTTATGTTTAGGCTGTTCTTTTTTCAGCAAAATATAGGAAAAAATGGTAAACTAGTTGGTCAAGGGATGTTGCCGTTTATAAGGGGAACCAAGGGTTTTAAGATAAGACTACACTATTCAGATACAACAAAAGAAATAATCTTGACTTTTTCAAATCATTACAGAGTTGTTTTCGTGAGCTACACTTCTGAAGTGGTGCCAAACAACAGGTCTATCCACTACACCATTAAAAAGCTGCTCACGTTAGAAGGCTACATCCAAAAGCCACGAGTATTCGGCAACAAAATCAGATGCTATTTTCAGCCGCATGACTACTGCAAGATATTCACACTAAACGGGACATTGTTTGCTCAGTTTCCAAGTTTTTCCAACCTCCGCGGTAGTCATAACGAGATCTGGATTTATGAAGGTGAGGAAGATATGTACAGCGGTCACATGTTGGCAGTATTCGTAAGAAAGAAACGTGGAAATATAAATAAGCTGTATGCTTATGTTCTCGACTACCACATCGTCGCCGGAAAGTTACGTCATTCACATTTGATGAATAATAGAAAGATTTATTCAAAAAAGAGCAAGAGGATGAAACACCCTTTGCACCTCACTGAATCGACTATAAATCCCTTCACCAGGGATATATTTACAGCAATAAGTCATTCTAATAACAAGGTGACCATTGAACAAACCCTGAAGAAGTTTAATTACAACAAAACAACAACCTACAAGTTGAAAGTGAAAAGTTGGATGGTGGACCGACTTGTTTTTGATGACGTCGGGATGAGGTTGCTTTTTGTGTCNACCGAGTTGAACGTCGGAAGTAGTTCGAGCATTTCAATATGGCAGCTCCCATATGTTGTGAAATTGGAAATTACTGCAAGTTTCGCCAATGATTCCGGACGATCCGCGATAAAGTCAACATTTTCGTGGGTCGTTGTCTCCAGCTATATTCATTCTTTTGCGTTTTACGTTGCTTGATTAGTCGGAAAGGGTGCTGGCTTGGAGTTTGATTGCCCCGAAGCTCAGGTGATGTATTAGTCTCGTAAAGACAATGGGGATTGTGTAATTAATGTGTGTGTGCAGTGGACAGTGAGCCATGCATGTATAGACACTGATGGCCATGCCCTTCTGGCTGTCAACCTCACGGATATTGGATGTGTCCCACTTGTGGTACTTCACTCAGTGGCCTCTATACATGCCCCTTAAATGTAAACCGTCCATGATATTTTCAAGATTTTAACCGTGCAAGCACGGATAAACCCCAAAATTATTACAAAAGGGCCGTTATACGGCAGAGGGAAAAGCTACATTCCGATCCGATCCGATCGACCCACATTCAAAGCCGGATAAGGTCTTCGGAATGTGCCCGCATTTGAACGACTCATTTTGAACAGGACGCATTCCAGCTTCAAACTGCGCGAGCTGAACTCTATCTACTTGCTGAACCGACGGAGGTAGAAAATTCCGCTGGTGCCACACGGTCAGGCGCCTGTAATGCATTGCCAGTGCATTTACCATTCACATTCATTTGTCTTCAACACACACTCAATCACAATTAGAGAAATTCAACTTTTTCTTTAAAATGTGCCGGAAAATTCGACTTTTTCATGCATTCTTCACCCAACATGGAACAGGGCAATGTATAGTTATGACACGAACACGCAAGCGAACAATGGCTTCACAAAGGATTCATCCCCATGGAAGCTTTGTTCGCCTGCGTGATCGTGTTGCGTGTGCCTCGATGTAAACTCGGCCTAATGTAACATTTTTCTGGACCACGCTGTAGGTCATGAATGAGCAAGCAGCACTTCATGACTTGGCCGAGTAGAATATCCGGCCAATCAGAGTGTCTTGCATGTTCCCTTCTCACTGCATAATACTTCGGGGCGGTCTTGAACCAACTTAATGAACCGGTTTAACATCGAAGAGGTTAGAATACTGTAAAATCGGACTTGTAACATCACTTTGGTAGACCAGCCCACTTCATTACTATGATGGTCACATGGCTGTACATTAATAGCCTGTAATACAAGCTGCGTTCGTATTGGCCCAACAATTCTTTTTATAATCGACCTGGCGTGATCGATTAGGCAACATCACCCCCTTCTATCCAAGGCCTAGTCAATGCCACTATGCATAATCGTAAACAGTGACCAGTGGTCATGGTGGTGACTGGATAAAGGACGCATATTCAACAGAATAACCACCCCCAGCTCACATAAGTGGGCGGGACGTTCTAATACCTGAAGTGATGTTACAAGTCCAATTCTACAGTATCTCCAAACCAATGCAAGGTAGGAGAATGGGCCAAACATTACGTGATAGCAAATTTTCCTGGCTGTCTGATGATATCAGAGTCCAGAAAATCCGTTGAAATCCATGTTTTTCGCTACTTTTTTATTTGCAAGTTTTCACTGAACATTTTTATAGCAGTGTGTTCCTCTCTTCAAGAGATTTCATATCATATCTTAAATTTTCAATTATTTTAATTAGAAGGGTAGTTTTAAGCCACTTTTATCAAAATTGTTCTGCACATGCCAGACACACCTTTGAAACGGCCCTACCCGGCCTTTTGTGAGCTCTGTTGTCATTTCTACTTCACAATGAATGAGCAAAACCAAGTCATGGAAGTTAGTGGCCATAGGGTCAATTTCTTACATAGGGTCAATTTTTTACACGGTCGGTCCACTTGTGACACTCCATTGGGTATCTGGACTACTATGATGTGTGATAAAAATAGACGAAGTGCACTAAAATGAATTGAAACCGGCACGATTATGTTTCATTTAAACATGAATATGTCCTATCAACTGCATCAGTCCTATTACCACAGGCACACGTCAACACACAAAAAACTATTGAGTGGCCATTTATTCTGACCTATTCAACATGCCAATGACAGCAAGGGACTGTGTCAAATGTGCGTCTGGCATGTGCAGACTAATTTAGATAAAAGTGGCCTAAAAGTATCTTTCTAATTAAAGTAATTGAAAATTTAAAATATGATATGAAACCTCTCGATGAGAGGAACACACTGCTATAGAAAATTTCCGTGAAAACCTGCACTTTGATGTCATCAGATAGCCAGAAAAATTTGTTATCACATATGTTAGCCTCCTACAATGCATTGGTTTGGAGATATTCAAGGAAAACTGCTGTCCATTTACTTTTTTCCATGAGTGTACATGTATATAAGATAAAAGACCATTGGAATAGTTTTATTTGGGAGGGAAAAGCCTCAGCTTTTCCATCTCAATGGATAAAGACGTTGGTTATACATACAAAATACCGTTCCTTTAAGACTACCCTTCTGGTAGCTCGACTAGAAAGTGCCAGCCTGACGAAGACCCCGGTCTGGGGTTGAAAATTTGCTAAGATTCTGGAAATTGACTTCCTGTTTATCATCATTTTGTGTGTCAATTTTTGTTCTTTTTTTCTTTGGATTCTTTACAAAATACCGTCAGATGCTATATACACGTATGCACGATGCTTAAGTTCTTTTGCTTGCGAAATATAGCATGACGTGATATTGTGTCCATCGTTTGATTCAAGCCACGAAGAACGAGTCAGCTTCTCTAAGTTACAAGTCACAGTGTTACAAAATTGATACCGAAGATACAACAAACTCTTGTAGCGATTTCCATATTGTTACTGGCTGCAAGGAACCATAATTGGGAGACAAAAGGTGGGACAGAATTTTCTTTAATTTGCCCGAGAAGCCTCTGAAACAACGATCATTTCTTGGGAACAAGATTCCGTTGTTAGAGCTAAGATTTCGCTCAGCTACACTTTAATCGATCGAGAATCATCATCGGCAGACGGTTGCAACATGGAAAATTCTTTCCTTTCAGACAACTTCGGCTCGTTTCAAAAATGTTCCATGATGTCGGTGTAGCCTATGTGAGTTCTGTAGGCCTTCAGTTGGATTCCCCCCCACAAGTCCGACATCCCACAAGTCCGACGTCCCACAAATCCGACATCCCACAAGTCCGACATCTCACAAATCCGACGTCCCGCAACTCCGACATCCCACAAATCCAAAGTACCACAAGTCCGACATCCCACAAGTCCGAAGTACTATAAGTCCGAACTCCCAACCCCTTTTTGTCGGACTTATGGGATGTCGGACTTATGGTACTTCGGACTTATGATACCTTTCTCTGAACGTCGAACTTATGATACCTTTCTCTAGACGTCGGACTTGTGGGATGTCGGACTTGTGGTGCTTCGGAATTGTGGTACATTTTTGAAGTGATTTTTCCATTGTCGGACTTATGATACTTCGAACTTTTGGGATGTCGGACTTGTGAAGTGTCGGACTTATGGGGGGACACCGAAATGTTCAGTTTGCACCTGCTCGGTCGCATATTTGCTGATATCGTGGTGAGATTTGATATTCAAATTTAATAACATGACATAAGTCAGAATCTGGTGATGATAAAAACCTAAAACCTTCACCTACACCTAGGTTATCAACGATGCGCTTTCAGATTTCGCAATGACCTTGAAGGTCAGAGGTCAAGGTCAAGGTCAAACAGTTCTTAAGTGCAAATCTCCTCGGAATTTCAGGAAAAAACGAAATATCTCTGCCTGTGGTAGAGATAGAGGCATGATATCACCCATACTTAGGTTATTGATGATGCCCATTTCGATTGCGCAACGACCTTGACGATCAGAGGTGAAGGTCAAGGTCAAACTTGATAATTTGAAATGTCTCTGCCTGTGGTAGAGATAGAGGCATGATATCACCTATACTTGGGTTATTGATGATACCGATTTCGATTATGCAACGACTTTGGTAATCAGAGGTCAAGGTCAACGTCAAACTCTCATCGAGAGCTTTCATAACACATCTTAAATTTTCAATTATTTTAATTAGAAAGGTGGTTTTAACCACTTTTATAGGAATTATTTTGCACATGCCAGACACACCTTTGAAAAGGCCCTCTCCCGCCTATTATCAGCGGTGTTGTCATTTCTACTTCACAATGAATGAGCAAAACCAAGTCATGGAAGGTTGTGGTCAGACGGTCAATTTCCTAAATAGGGTCAATTTTTAACACGGTCCACTTGTGATACTCCATTGGGTAACTGGTGGTTGAATAACTGTAAACTTCTTTGACGCTATTTGAATTGTGTGGTGAATTTCCTATCAACCGAGTGCAGGCCTATAACCACAGGCACTCCTCAACACACAAAAAACTATTGAATGGCCATTGATTCTGATCTGCTCAACAGGACAATGACAGCAAGGGACTGTGTCTAAGGTGTGTCTGGCATGTGCAGAATAAATTCGATAAAAGTGGTTAAAAACCACCTTTCTAATTAAAATAATTGAAAAGGGGCTGTAACATATTCGGGTGATTGTACGGATCAGGGATTGTGAAGCAACCATAAGAGCTATCTTTTTGAAACTTGGGTGACATATACCTTGCCCCAAAACAACATCAATAATAACAAACTTTGATGTTCAGTCATTATGTAACACCTCGTTATGTAACACCCAACCAAATTCTATCAGGTTTTCAAGGGTTATCTTCAAGAAAATGGGTTCAATCGAGGTTGAAACCTCACGCTATGTTGCAGTGCATGTTGAGCGTGACAGGGGAGGCTGACTTCTTAGCAGTTGCCATGGCAACCAACCATTTTCTGTTCTTTGACACCCATTTCATTTCATGATTGAAACCAACATCAAAACCATGCTTTTCAAGTAATGTCCAGCAGATTCATTTGCATCAACGACATGATCTAATTATGTAACACCTAGCAACCATCATAGCAACGCTATTAAAACCCTTTACATCACCAAAGAATGTCGAGTCAAATGATGATTAAAAAACTCCAGTAATTGGACAGACCAGTAGGCCTTCTGGCAGGAGACCACATTTTCATTGCAGACTGATTATGACTTATTTGACACTGTGTCTAAGCTGCAAGTTGTAAAGAATCTTTTTTCAACCCCAATCACAGTGTGCTGCAATTGTGCAAACTGATTATGTCATAGGATGGATACCTGCATAATGGTACAAATGTTCTGGTGTACCATGTCAAACAATCAATCAATGCCAATGTTGCTGAAACACACAAACACATTGGTCAAAAGAGTGAAGTCAAACCCCCTCCTTGCACTATTTCATGATGGACTATCACTGTGTCGGTGGTTGGATGGTTACTTTCTGACTGAAATGCCCACGGCTCAGCTGTAGAAATGACAAGCGTTTTTCAAAATAGAATGCTAGAGGGGCGTCGCTATGGTAGTAACTGGGAATAACCAAACCAAAACCAAAGACAATCAGCATCTTGGGCTGAGTATCCAGTAAAGAAGCTTTGCAAGCTGTACTTCAGCAAACTGTGAAGCTCCAAACTGACCCCATAGAGCGGAAAGACCTTTCATGGTTGCTATGGTGGTTGCTAGGTGTTACATAATTATATCATGTCGTTGATGCAAATGAATCTGCTGGACATTACTTGAAAAGCATGGTTTTGATGTTGGTTTCAATCATGAAATGAAATGGGTGTCAAAGAACAGAAAATGGTTGGTTGCCATGGCAACTGCTAAGAAGTCAGCCTCCCCCTGTCATACTCAACATGCACTGCAACATAGCATGAGGTTTCAACCTCGATTGAACCCATTTTCTTGAAGAAAACCCTTGGAAACCTGATAGATTGAATTTGGTTGGGTGTTACATAACGAGGTGTTACATAATGACCAGGCATCAAAGTTTGGTATCATTGATGTTGTTTTGGGGCAAGGTATATGTCACCCAAGTGTCTAAGCCCGGTGGTCGAGTGGTTAGCGCGCTTGACTACCAAACTGTACAATGGGTCGGCGCGGGTTCGACTCCGGGCGAAGGCATGTACAAAAAGTTGTGAAACATTAATGCAGGGTCCGTCGGATGGGACTAAAAGCCGTGGTCCCTTGTACCTGAGTGTCTATGCCAGGGCAAGTAAAAGACCCCACGCAGGTGGACAGTAGCCTGTCGTGGACTCCATACCTCCGGCAAAAATCCAACAGGGTTACGACGCCGGTAATGATATAGAATAGAAGTATAGAAAAAAAAAGATAGTATAGAAAAAAAAAGATAGCTCTTATGGTTGCTTCACAATCCCTGATCCGTACAATCACCCGAATATGTTACAGCCCCTTTAAGACATGATATGAAAGCTCTCGATGAGAGGAATACACTCATATAAAAATTTTCAGTGAAAACTGCAAATAAAAAAGTAGCCAAAAACATGACTTTACAAAATTTCTTATATCAATGGCGGATTTCACCGGATTTTCTGGACTTCGACACCATCAGATAGCCAGGAAAATTTGCTATCACATATGTTGGGCTCAGTCTCCTACATCGCAATGGTTTGGAGATATTCAAGAAAAACTGCTGTCCATTTACTTTTTTCCATGAGTGGTACCTATGACAAAATGTACCGGACAAAAGGTACCATTTGTCCGGGTACCTTTTGTCCATTTTTACCTTTTGTACATTTTGTCGTAGGTACATTTTGTCCGGGTACCTTTTGTCCAGTACCAATTTGTCATAGAACCGTCAGATATCAAGATAAGGTCAAGGTCAATTACGGGAAGAGCTATTGGCATGAGATCAAGTTCTATGGGCCTCTTCGTAATCCATCAGTCAATGTACCCTGATTTCTGTCAATGTATCATGATCTCTGTCAATGTATCCTGATCTCGGGCAATGTATATGATCTCTATCTTGATCTCTATCACTGTGCCATTCATGTACCGGAAGAATAGAAGCACCTGTACATCGAGAACCATTCGACAATGTCATCTTGTTATTAGCAGTGAGGTAAGGCGTTGTCAGTGGACGAAAGTTGGATGACTGAAAAGGCGCAAAGGCCTTGTGGCACTCGTACACAATACGCCGGATTGAGCCTGTGAATAATGATTGATGTGGGCTAGGCCAGCGTAATTTTGTCATCGCCGAGTTCACATGAAAACCGACAACTCTTTTGGTAGGCAATGAATACATTTGGCAATGGCATCATTGCATAGTTACTAAGTATAGCTACGTATGCTCACAACAAAGTTGAATTTGCTGTCGCGCGGATACTAGAGGTAATGCCTGATTGAAATAAAAACCTCCTTTTTGGGACCAGGCCCCGTATTCATAAAGCTACTTAAGTCTAAGTAGTATGATACTTATCTTTTGTGTTGAACAAAGGATAAGTGTCATACTTAGACTTAAGTAGTTAAGAATGTGTTAAGTAGCTAAGAATGTATCATGTCAGCTGGTTTAAAAGCTTCTTTATCAAGCAACGTTTGTGGGCCTGACAGAAAAATGCTTGTTTTATCCCTTCGAAGACAACGCCGTTTGTGGCACGCCTGGATGTCCATAACACTACCACCAGCACTACGAGAGATTTTAGGAAATATATGACAATTTTTTCGCATTCTTATACAGAGTCCTGACTACCTTATGGACATAATGCATTGCATCAAAGATGGCTGCGCCCATGGCTGGTTTTGTATACACTACACATTTCGGTGTGGAAGCCATAGGTTAACTACAAAATCTCAGGTATGGTCAACCTGTCAAACCAACTTCCGTGTCTGATTGATCTCGTGCAGTATGACGGACACGTTTGAGTTGTCTTGGACAAGACCAAACAAGAACATCCGTCGACCTTTTAGATCATATCAAGAAATTTGTCTCATTTGTACCAAATCGACGCCAGGCGGCGCTGCTCCCAGTGCATTAACTGACTTTTTCGGCCGTCTGTTGCGCATAAAATGCTCATTGAAAGTAAACTAGCTGCATGAAAACGATGGGTAAAATTCGCAATCTGTCACAAAAAGCCTTTAGAATTCAATGGGCCGTCACAGAAGGCCGAGCTCTGAAAGGTTTTCTTGCCAATGAAAAGATTTGTTGCGAAAACACAAAAGAAATAAATGGAAATAGCGGTCAATCCGCTCCTCAGGACAGGGGTTTCCCAACAATATCAGCTTGCCATATGTTTCCTATGATAGATATGTAACCGGTAAAAACGCAATCCATAAGGTGTGATATTCAAAAAGCAAATCAGCTTATCCCTGTTGTGATCGGTCAACCAAATTAACTGCCTTTTTTGTTTAAACATTTTGACATGTTTATCATGTTGAGGACTTTGCGTATGCGCGAACTCACCGAGGAATTCCACAACAGCCGAATTCTGTGTCAGTTACATTGGCATGCGTTCCGCTATTCATGCACTTTCTCCTATTAATTTTCATAACAATATAACAATGTAAAATGCTTGCAGTTACTGAGGTCTGTTTGCTCTGCGTGGAAATGGACTAGCCACTGTCCTGGTCGTGTACGTGACGTCGCGATTCTTTAAAAAGCACCAGAACGCTATTTATAGCTGTGTCGCCAAATGGGACATTTGAAAAGAAAGTTCTTGATATGTCACTGTCTCTCTTCAAAGTCATAAGAAAACAACATTCAGGACATCGTGCTCTTGAAGAAATGAGGCCTTCATTAAAACAAAAAGATATTGTTTCCCTCTTGTTAACAAGGATGTCACTCGTCAGCTTTTGATATGTCATCCAGTTAGATGTACAGTCTTTCAAATAAGTAAATGGACAGCGTGTTTTTCAAATATCGTCGAGATAAAACAAGATAATTGGATGCGGTTTTCAACATAGTGTGGTATAGTTACTTCATCATATATCTCATGTATTTGGGTCAACCTAATTTTAACCCTTTGTTATGTAACAGGCAATTTAAAAAAGGTCCAGAAATCAACTTTTTTATTTCAAGTTTTTTTCAGCAGAATTCAAAGTATTGTGATGAGGTGATTGATAATAAGAGTTTTTGCGCAAAAAAATATTGAAAATTTTTTTCCGTTTTCGTAATATCTCAAAATATCAAAATTTGAGATTTTTGAAATTTTGATATATTCGATCATTTTTTAAAGTCATTTGGTAGCATTCATTCCCTCGTGATAGTTTATGCAATTTTTGAATCCTTTTTTCACTTAAATGTCATGATATTCAGCCTATTTATTCAGCCTCCAGATTTCACATACTATTTTCTGCTGATTCGGTGATGGAAACACGTGGAAAATTTCGTAGCCATCTTGTTATCATGTCTGGCAGCGAATAACAGCAAAACAATATTCAATATCTCAAAATATCAAAAATCTCAAATTTTGATATTTTGAGATATCACGAAAAAGAAAGCAGATTTCACCGATTTTTTTTGGCAAAGAGTCTTTCATGTCAATCACCTGATCATATCAGTGCCAAATCTGTTGAAAAAAATTAGAAATAAAAACGTTAATTTCTGGACCTTTTTTAAATAGCCTGTTACATAACAAAGGCTTAAAATTAGGTTGACCCAAATACATGAGGTATATGACCAGGTAAGTATACCACACTATGTTGAAAACCGCATCCAATTATCTTGTTTTATCTCGGAGATATTTGAAAAACACGCTGTCCATTTACTTCTTTGAAAGACTGTACTTCTCTGTGATTGGTAGCTGGGCGTCCAGATTTCATTTTGAGGCAGCAAATCATGAAGTTATGCGCTCTTGTGTTCCATCGTTCCTAGATCAGGGAAGTTTTCATTAATGGGAGGATCAGTGAATGAAGTACGTTGTATCACGTCACGTAACTTAACGTTACGTCATGAGGGTATCTCTATGACGTCAATGTGCCGATGTGTCCATATGGGGATGTGCCGATGTATCTATATGGAGATGTGTCTATGTGACGATGTGCCGATGTGTCAATAATTAAATGTAGGCCTACTACGCATGCGTCACGACTGTTCTGAGCACACCCACACTCAGAGAATGCGGGACAAATCACTACCTTTTAAGTCTACGCATATCGCAGGCCGGAGTGGACACAATTCATATTTAATGTCCACATTAATTCCGATTTTATATCCACATTAAATCAAGAATTTATGTCCACACTTAATCAACCAATCGCAGCTGAGTTTTTAATGTGGATATAAAATCTCACTACTTATTTAATGTCCATATAAATTCGTATTTTATGTCCCCATTAAATCACGAATTAATATCCACATAAAATCGACCAATCAAGGATAAGGACTTTTGGACGGAAGCGATGGAATTGTTGACGGAAGCGATCAATGACACTCACATCCGTCCAAAAGTCCTTATCTGTGATTGGTCGATTTTATGTGGATATTAATTCGTGATTTAATGGGGACATAAAATACGAATTTATATGGACATTAAATAAGTAGTGCGATTTTATATCCACATTAGAAACTCAGATGCGATTGGTTGATTTAGTGTGGACATAAAATCGGAATTAATGTGGACATTAAATATGAATTGTGTCCACTCCGGCCTGCGATATACGCATGGAACTATTTTGTTGTGGACGAGGGTATTCAATTCAATATGCATTGCTTACCAAACAAGTACTATTTTCAGCATCAGATGGCAAGCCTGCTTGCCAAATAAAGAAGAACAAGTGAACAACTTGGCAAGCATTCTAACCAAATTATCCGGCTTAGGGAAATTGTACTGCTGGCATAGTTCAAGGAAAGAGTAACTCTGACGAACTAACAGTGGTAATTTATTTGTATTGTTTTATGTTAGCTCATCTTATCCTTTCTTTATGTACATGATGTACACAAATACAGTGTAGCCTCGTTATAACGAACGCCATGGGATCCAGAGGAAATGTTCGTTGTATCGAGGCGTTCGTTAAATCGAGGGATGACATGGGCGACCAATTCGTCGATCCGTTTCTCCACCTAATAGGCCTACCTACTAGCTACAGACGATGATGAATGCCACAACTGTGTGTATTTATGTCATGTTGTAATAGCCTGTATAATTGAAATAAATAAAAGACAGTAGTAGTTATGTTGTTCATTTCACAATATTTCCATTTTGTACGAAGTTATCAACGAAAATGTTGTATGTACTCTCAGCACCATGCGATAGAGCTGATCCGCCATCATGCATTCAACACAATTCAAATTCAAACTCACTGTAAATAAATGCGCTACTACTTCCGTCGGCTAGGTATTACAATGACATACGAACCAACCGATTACGACCATACCAATTAGAATAGAATACGTGTGAGTAATTAATAACTTTAATTGAAATGTGTTGGATTTTTTACCGTCATTAAGTCACGGCGTCCCAGTTTTGAGAGTTTGATGAATTAGTCACTGGAATACATGTTCACAGACAATGGAGTTCATCATCAAACTGTTTGCAAATGTGTTTCCAGCAGTGTGATTTATGTACGGTATGTACGGATTACATAGTGATTAGGCCTAATTAAAAAGTGATTACGTCCGTGTTGTCATGCCACAATGCAGATATTGTTTGGTTAATTGGGCGGCGACTTCGTTGTTGGTGAGGGTGTAAATTAAATTAAATAATAATAAAATGAATTTGTATAGCGCCGCATTTAAAATAAATTGTCAGCGGCGCTTCACAGTAAGCAATAAACTAGTAAGTGACAATAAAACATGACATAAAAATGAAAGTTTACATTATCAGCCAAAATGGACTTTAAAAACATGGGTTTTAAGTTTATTTTTAAAAGTTTGATAATTATCAATGGCTCTGAGTGGTGCTGGAAGGGCATTCCAGAGCCGTGGCGCAGCAATACTGAAAGCCCTATCCCCAGCTGACTTTTTGGCCGCAGCTGTCCAGTCGATGATTGGGGTAGTGTTAGCTCTTGTCGACCTCCGGGCGGCCTGAGTAGTCAGCTGGAGATAGGTAGGGCCCAGACCGTACACGGCTCTGAAAGCGAATGTCATGATCTTAAGGGCGAGCTGTTGTTGTGAATTTTTGAAATGTGGTCAGGCGTTGTAAATAAAAGATGTCCAAATACCATAAAAATACAAGTCGTATGACGGAAATGAAGGCACCTGTGGGGTCTATAAGTCAAAAGGAATCGAATGAGACGCATCTTGGAACGCACTAATTAGCTAATAAGTTGAAACAAAAGACTAGTAATCGGTACACTTTCTCAAGAAATGTTACATTTTGAAGATCAAACGACATGTTAATCGTAAAGTTCGGGTTTTTTTCTACTTAGTCCACCCATTTCGATAGCAATATTTTCAACAGGCATAGAGTACTCGGCATGTGAATTTTATGAACACTGCCAGATTTTCCAAAACAGGGCGGCCATATTGGATTTGGATTTTACTTCCTGGTTGCCCTTTTTGTACTGAGCGTGTATGGTTCACATGAAGAGCATGTCAGGACACCCTCGTCACCCCAGGTTCTATGTGTTTGTGACATTGTTGTCACACCTTCAATGTGTCATTTACACGCTCCTTCTCCAAGAAAATTGTACCTGTTTTTCATGTTTGGTGAATTTCTTTGTTATTGATTATGTAATGAAATTAAGCTGTAATTCTTGGGACTTTGCTCATTTTCTGTTTCTATAAAGCATAGTGATCACATTGGGCCATAAAAAAGGTCAACTGGAGGTGTCTTTATTGCTTTTCTCATAGGCGCCTCAATTCAAGCAATATGAAAATGTCACACGATGGCTTGCCCTTAAACTCAATTCTACCCTGCACCGGCAGCCAGTGAGTAATTAATGGGGCTAATGGAAAAAACTGGCGCGTACACAGTGCCAGTAAACAAATAATTCAACACAAAATCAATCTTAAGATACTACAAGCTTTCAAAACAATGTATCATTGTCTATCGTAGCCGTGTAGCAACCAGTTGCATTCATCGATCGAAAAGGACGCCGGATGCCAGCAAATATCATTATCTACCGCGGCGGTGTCTCCAGCCAATTCAGTTTCTCTGGAAAGGCCGATTGTCAAATTGACGACAGATACAATATATTGTCGCTAATTTAAAGTAACCAATCAACAAATATTTCATTATGAGAAATCGTGCCTTGAAGTTTTCGACAATTTTAAATAGAGTTGTTATCTATTCATGACTGTCAGGGGCCTAGTACCGTCAGAAAAAGGTGACATCACCCCTTATGTAATAATGGCCCCCTTTTATATGGGCCCTAAAACCAGGTCAATCATGGGTATTGTCTGATGGTCCATGTCTTTTTCAATGGAGTTCAATGTCTTATGATTCTATGATCCTTATGATCATACACATATCATTTTTGGGTTATGCCCTCGGGCCTTTGCCCCTTTGCTGTCGGATGGAACACTTCTTGGCATTGCTTACGAACGAAATTATCACAGCTGCAAACCTTTTCGAGAAAAGGATTGAGGACATTTTCAATGCACTGTTCTCCCCACCACCACCCACCACCCCCACTCCATGTGTGGCCCACTTCTTGAATTATCATTGTCAAACTGGCGTACAGCCTGTTGGTATTCCTCAATTTCTTCATTGGTGACCGCATCACGTGCAGCCTTCTCGCCCATGGACCTAGCCATCGTAATAGTGTCACACACTCAGACACAGTCCCCCAAGTTTGGCAATTGATCTTTAGAGTCACGGCCAATACAATGACCTGATCATCATCAGCCATGACAGTCATTGCTTACTTCTTCTATTTCATTATCCTCGGGAGGGGCACAAAAGCGTTGGGGCAAGCCAACTTTATGTTACGCCTATTACTAGATCAACCATCAATCCGCCTTAGTCCTGGTTATCGTTGGGTAACAATCTGCGCTTGGTAGGGCATACATGTTGCGAAATTATAGGGTCAATTATTACATGGTCAGTCTAAACATGGAATATGGTGGTCAGAAATTGATCAGGTCATATTTTCTGACAGTACTGGGCCCCTGACAGTCATGAATAGGTAACAACTCTAATATCTGTGCAAGTGAAAAATAAATGGATACAAAGTTCTTGAAGGTGGATGCAGGGGGCAAACAGGTGTTGAATGGACATGCAAGGATCCAAAAAGATGAAAGGAGCTGTTTCCTTAAGGAACGATTGCACCAAGTCATTAGGCCATTAGGAATTAATTGTTGGGCAGTTGTATTAAAAATGGATGGAATATGTAGTTTATACATCACTCTAAATTTTGAAAGCGGAAAAATGTGACCATTACATAACTGAATGGTAAAACAAAGGACGTTTGCAAAATGTCTGAAATGAAGCAGAAACACTCAAAATACTGATTAATGAATCTGGTACATATGTTAGCTCAGTGTGTATTTATCTTTTGTTGCTGAAAACACCATTTTAAAACATCACTTTAAGAGATATTTGCATTTAAATCTAAAATAAGTCAGCAATTTGCCTGATTCTACAGTTGTGTTTGTGAGGACCTCATAGAGGGGAAAAAGGAAAACCAACATGACCACATGGTTGGCTGAATTGCCACAATCAGAATAATATCCAGGCAGTTCAATGTGTAACCAATGTGACCAGTGATCAGTAGTGTCACACACAAACCAAGTTCAATACTCTGGCTGAACTGAATTAACCCCTTAAAAGCAAAGAGTGAATGATGTGAATATGCTTGCCTGGATATTATTCTGATTGTGGCAATTCAGCCAACCGTTTGGTAATGTCAGTTTTCCTTTTTCCCCCTCTATGAGGTCCTCACAAACACAACTGTAGAATCAGGCAAACTACTGACTTATTTTAGCTTTAAATGCAAATACCGTAGAATCACCTTTCTCCGGTCAGTGTCAGATGTATGCAAGGCATGTAATTATTCATTGACTGTTCATGCCCCTTCTTCGTGAGCGGCCAATAACAATTCACCATGCAGTCCCAGTTGATATCATGCCACTGTGACGATGACTCCGCGGTGTCGATTTCAAAGACTGTGAGGATCGCGTATTGTTACTGACCTTCGGACGTTCGTGAATTGATCATAAGGGAATCGTTGTCTCGGACACGTTGACGGAACGTATAGGGTATTTCAAAATCCTGCAGATGTTCACAATACATGTACTTCCGAATGAAATCTCAACATGGACATTTTGCTCCTTGACGATGCTGGAGGAAGGGGAATGCGTTGTTACGCTGATTAGAAATTTGAAAACCTGCTGACGAGGGGGCGCACTAGCCTGAAGTGACTATGATTCAACTCTGATCATTCTGATTACGCCTTTGAAATCAACACAGTTTTAGTCACGTTTCATGCGTCGTTCTACTCATGTGCCCATTTCAGTTCATGTAATACAAATTCTATTACGCGAATCGAATTCAGCACACAGAAGGAGCTAGCGACGTTTGAAAACGGGCCTAAGAACTTGTGAGCCACCCTGTATTCCACAACATACTCAACGTTCTCAGTCCCTGACCCCACATGTCAATATCCCAAATCAATTCATCTGCCGTCCAAGAAGAGATTAGGCCTACCATACAATGGTCAACGCGAAGTAACGCCAATGACCATTGTGCGCATAGTAATCCTGGGCTACGTTCATGCATAATCATGACGAAGGCGTTTCCCACTGAACTTTGAAGTTTATAATGAAGTGACCGGAGAAAGGTGATTCTACGGTATCTCTTAAAGCGATGTTTTAAAATGGTGTTTTCTGCAATAAAACATAAATACACACTGAGGTAACATATGTACCCGATTCATTAATCAGTATTTTGAGTGTTTCTGCTTCATTTGAGACATTTTGCAAATGTTCTTTGTTTTACCATTCAGTTATGTAATGGTCACATTTTACCTCTTTCACAATATAGAGTGATGTCTAAACTACAGATTCCATCCATTTTTAGCACAACTACCAAACAATTAATACCTAAAAAATGACTTGGTACAATCGTTCCTTAAGGAAACAGCTCCTTTGATACCCTGAACCCATATTCATAAAACTACTTAAGTCTAAGTGTGTCACTTATCCTTTGTTCAACACACAAGGTAAGTATCACACTTTGACTTGCGTATGTTTATGAATACCGGTCCTGACGGTTATTCAGGTCCCAGCATATTGGTCACTTTGTGAAAAAAATACAAATAAATTAATGCTGTTGCCATTTGCACAATGGTCACTTTCAAGGAGGGTTGGGAGGATATTAGTGAGCTTTCGCAAGCGCCCGGTTAGGCCCTACGACGACGTTTATCTATTGTGTGGGTATACCCAAACAATAGATAAACGTTGTCGTATGGCCTAACCGGGCGCTTGCGAAAGCTCACTAACAAAGCGATGTACGCGAGCTCTGCAGTACTGCACATCGATAGTTCCTTCATTTCCCGCACGGTGGCAGCACTATATTTTATGAATGAAATTCCAAGCGAGCCATCTCATTATAATACTACGGAATTTACTATGACCAATCAGTAGCGAGGAGGGCGACTATGGTGACATGATTGACAGTGTCACTCAGTGAGTGATGCCGACGGAGACGACTCGGAGTCATCCGCAAAACATGCAAAGGATGGTGGTGGCCGGGGTTCAACGACGTTCAGGAGGTACACTGCTAAGTCCTCATTAGTGCTACAACAACTTTCTGTCTTCACATGCCACCATCTGACTAAACTTGCAGCAGTGTAGTCTCCCGGGGCATCCGTAGTGCCGCACCTCTTTTCAATCCATGCGCCACTAACGTCTGCCTCAAATAGCCTGAAATACAACGTTTCGCCGCCAGGTGCCACTACCCGAATTGGAATATTTTCACTTCGCGAATGGCCAATCAGCGATCAGCTTACATCAGGTGTTCGGCACCTGTGTAGCTGGGGTAAACAACAACATGGCGTCGTCGGTGCACGGGAAAGATATTTGCGCACTTTGTTTTCGAAATATCGGGAAAGGTAGCGGACATACGAAAGGGCGAAGGGTAATATCTGGCAGTAATGATATCCAAGAAGGTTTGCATTACTTGGACAGAACTGTCAACTGGCAAGAACGCAGTGATTGGCTCTGTGTTACTTGCGTGAATGCCGTCAACCGGTTGAAAAGGGCGATGGACAAGCGCCAGCTCATCAGTGATGAAATTGAGTCCATAGTTTCATCCATGAAGATGACTATGATTGAAACAGGGCAAAAGAGATAATAGGCCTACCATCATTACGCCCGACATCTGAAACTAGCGCTAGGCCTGCTGCTGCTAGCATGACCATGCCTACCGGTAGGCTTATTAGGCCTGCTCTGCCTGGTGTTCAAAGACAAATTGAACAAGAACAACGTGTTCTTCATCATGTTCATGGGCAACAAGCCAGCAGCAGTCTCACCCTCAGTCATCACGCCGGCATTGGCAGGTCACCAGCCTCCAAGATCCCAAGGATTAATGTTAAGCACCTGACCGCGTTGTCGCCTCCTGTTCATCATCAACAGCAGGCAATGTCGCCTTTTGGAATTGGATCCCCTTTGGCTTTGAAGAGCCCTTCAAGAATACCGGTACCGGTACCACTGGCTGAGCAGCAGGTAAGGCATCTACATGTAGCTTTGGCCCAGCCATGCTACTTTTCATCTGGTCTGTCGATTCCTGTTTAACATATTGTTGTCATTAACCTGCACTTTGGCCTAGGGGTTGGCCTGTCTGGGCTGTGACATTTCATTTGTTTATGAGGGCTTGTTTTGGCTTTATGATATAGAGTACCAGTTCGGTTTTAACTCATTTTTTTAAATTGTGCACTTTCAGGTTGGGTCAAAGCCTAGATATGCCACAGGCCTTCCTGGAGAAAAGAACATACCCGCTGGCACTGGTCCAAGAGTGGTGGAAAAGCCTCCGAAAGCACGAAAGCGATTGTCATTGTCCCAGGAGACTAGTCATACAGATGAACATGATGAAAATGCCAACATCGGATTATTTGAGGTAGGCCTATATTTTTTCAACACATTTGCAATGAATGCTAAAATGCATGCAGCTTTGTACGAAAGCCCAGAAGGATCATTCGAGTTTCGAATTTCATATTTCAAATGTTGAACATTCGAAATTCGAAAGTCGAAAGTCGAAATTCGAGTTTCGAGATTCGAACTTCGAGATCCAATATCCAAACAACCAATCAGAACAGACCTCTCTAAACGAAGTGACCAATGATGTACCTTTTAACATTACAGCAGTAAAAATCATGGCCGCTATGTAACCGATGTTTATATGAGATTTCTTCTACTGTCAATTTTACATCAACTAACATCAGGTGAGGGGTACATGTAGGTTAGCGTTTATCGTAGAAATACATGTAGGCCTAGCTCACTATGGTTTGTTTGTCTGAACGATTTCAGTTTGTTGTGGCACTGATCGAAGTACGGTATAGGATGTATTACGTCGGCATGTCGGGTACACCATGAATGGTTGGAGGCCATTATGGTGATCAGAAAGTGATCCTTTACCATGTGCAGCATTGCAATAAGTTACAGTGTTTGAAACTACACTAGTGTGTTCTAGCACGAGAAAATGTCGCCTTCCTTCTTCTTGCAGCTGATATATTTGGCTATCACTGATGTAGGCCCTATTTAATTTGTGTGTACATACCAGTGTTGCATTGTTGACATTAAAGGGCCCCAATGTTTCAACTATTTGTCGATAGCCGGCGCCACCCGTGCATCATTCTCCAACAGGCCCTACTCTTGCCTTTCGCCCCAGTGTTGGAGAATGCATGGTTACAATACAAGATGCACCTTGCTATTCTTTCAACAAGCCCACCACCTATTGGTAGGCCTATGTCTACCTTGCTATTATGTCGTCAAGTGTAGGTGTGAGTGGAATGCTAGTTCAAGGAATCCAGTTGACCCCACAGGTGTTTGCCGCGAGTAGTTCGAGAAAAAATGTACAGACCATGTACCGGTAAATAAAGATTATTCAATGAACGGCAGACATGTTTTCATCGTCAAAGTACTCCATGCATGATTGGAATATTTTCACACGAAATCACTCAGGGTTCGTCAAATACGTATTAATCGTCACGATACATCCATTTGAAAAAAAATCACTTTGAATCACTTGTTTCATAAGTTGAAAACGCCAGTTCAAAATGTCACTCTCACTCCGTCCACCACTAGCTAATTTGCATATCGGCAATCCTCGGACTTAGAAACATTTAAAGTCATTTTTTTCAAATGGATGTATCGTGACGATTAATACGTACATGTATTTGAAGAACCCTATGAGTGATCTCGTGTGAAAATATTCCAATCGTGGATGGGAGTACTTTGAGGATGAAAACATGTGTGACGTTTGAGTAATCTTCGGAAGATTACTCAAACGTCACACATGTTTTCATCCTCAAAGTACCTTTCTTTACTTATGGTCTGTACCAATCTCGCACCCAGAGTTCAATGTCACATTAAACTCTGGAAAGGGCTAGGCCGGTACTACTTTTGCACAATGCAAATGCATTGCTGACGGCGGATGAATATCTGACCGTCGCACAACCAATTGCCTAGGTATTCGAAAGAGTTCGTACTTTATTCCTCACTAAAACATTTTATTCGCCAAAAAATTCCAATTTTCGGTATGATTATTTTATCAGATGATTTGTGAAATCGATGAGCACATCTTGTGCTGGGTTCCAGCCCTTTTCAGAGGTCTTAGCCGAGGAACGATGGTGGCGACCTCTTCAGATTGGGTTTGTACATTTGTACTCGAACTACTCGAGGCAAACACCTGTGGTTGGCCCCTGTCCAGAAACTTCACGACAATAATTATGAATGTGCTTGATATTTTTCAACGAAATTAATTATTCAATTTCAGGAAAATGGTGTTGCCGGAGTATACACCAGCTGTGGTGTCCAACAACAACACACCGAGGGATGAACTTATCAGTATATATTTCAGGCAAGGCTACACAACAAAGGAAATTGCTCAGACGTTGCTGACAGTACACAGAATAGACATAAGTACGCCACAAATTAAACGAATATTAAGACGATTTGAGCTCAGGCGGCGCCCTTCACATGTCCCGCTGTATGAGATTGTAAGCGCAATTCTAGAAATAACCGAAAATAGTGGACAATGCCTGGGATACCGATCAGTTTGGAAACGACTAACTACTGAATACGGGTTTGCTATTCAACGAAAAAAAGTTATGGAGCTTATGCGTGTCATCGATCCGGATGGTGTAACAAGACGGAGGAAGAGACGGTTGCTGAGACGGCAGTACACCTCGCCCGGGCCAAATTATATTTGGCACATTGATGGGTATGATAAACTGAAGCCTTTCGGATTCGCCATACATGGCGCAATCGATGGGTTTTCTCGACGGATTTTGTGGCTCGAAGTAGGTCGAAGTAACAATAATCCGCAAATAATCGCTAGATACTTCTTAGACACTGTACAGCAACTGGGTGGATGTCCACAGGTGTGCAGGTGTGATTTTGGGACTGAAAATACTAAACTGGAGGAAATACAGGTTCTCTTCCATCTTATGGGTGATACTGGTATGAACAATGATTGTTTTATTTATGGCAAGAGCACTGCGAATCAACGCATTGAAGCTTGGTGGAGTATATTGCGAAGACAGGCTGCAGATTGGTGGATAACATTTTTCAAAGATTTGCGTGAATGCAATATATTCAATGATGCTGATCCCTTACATGTTGAATGTTTAAGGTACTGTTTCATGGGTGTCCTTCGGGAAGAACTATACCGAATAGTTATTCAGTGGAATCAACACAGAATGCAAGTGAAGAAAAATTGCGAGAACCCAAGGGGAAAACCTGACATTCTGTTTTTTACACCAGACTCTTGTGATGCCCTTGACTGTAAAGTAGTTTGTGACCCTAATGATATTCGTCATTGCCAGCAAACATATTGCGAAAATACCCCCATCAATGATTGTTCGGATAACTTCGTTGAACTCGTTAACTTGATTTTGCCGAACCATCACAGACCTGCTGATGTCAACGAAGCAGCAGATCTGTTTGGAAGATTGTTGTGTGAATTCGATCGGTACGATCACTAATGAATAAGCATGAGGCTGCCATAATCATGCATCTGCCTGTTGGACTGATTTCTCCATACTGGGAGGAAGAAGGGCGTTTCAGACTACATGTATCTTCAACCTGCTCAAATTGCTCAAATTCTAGAGGCATGACAGGGCTGTTTTTGCAAAGCAATTCTTACGCGTAGGCATATGTCAAGGGTATAATTCGCTTTATTAATGAAGTAAGTACAAGCAAGTACAAGTTAGAATTGCATAAGTGGTATGGAAACGTATACATGTATTTTCTGATTACAGCTCCTTGTGTCGTACAACATATGTAGCATGCATGCCCTAAACAAAATATTGGTGTCCACTGAAACGGTTCATAAGAAGACCGGAATACACGGGAATCCGCCGGAATACACCGAAATACTGCCGAAAACACGATACAAAGGGTTTATATTTCACTCTTATGTTGTAGCTATGATATGTATTAATGGGCACGAGGCAAGATCAGGCTCAAAATTCACACAGTCAACTTCAGAAACATCGCATCAGGTGATTTCGGCCGGCGGTCGCCATCTTGGATGCGTGTTAGAGGTTATCCAATATGGCGGCAGTCGATCGCCGAAAACACCCGTCGGGTGAAGTTTCTATTCGAATGGTCAGATATTGAGATTGATAGGCTATTGTAGATTTTTGCATTGGATTGATAACATGATAAGATACACTGTTTTTCATTCGTGTCCTCGTCCATGTTTTGCTGTATTGTAGGCTACTTTTGTTAGTCAACACTGTGTGGTCGATGTCCCGAGAGAAGGGCCTTGCTGGACTCTTTTTCCGATCTGAATATCCAGGCGGCAATAGGCCTAACAAGCCCTGCCGCACCGGTACCATAGCCGTATATCTACCTGTTTGATTATTCTGATAAATAAAAAGGCAATTTCCAGAGTGTTTGCGAATTTTCGACCCCAACCGGGGTCTTCTTCAGGCTGGAACTTTACAATCCGAAACTCTAGAACAGACTGAGCTGAAACCCAAATGTAGACATGAAGTATCCCATCCAAACAGGACGTGACAGCAATTAAGGAAAGAAAAGAGTACAAGCCCCAAAAGGTGGTTGCTCAACCTAACAGAAAAGTAATTAGTTTTCTGTTAGGTTGAGCAACCACCTTTTGGGGCTTGTACTCTTTTCTTTCCTTAATTGCTGTCACGTCCTGTTTGGATGGGATACTTCATGTCTACATTTGGGTTTCAGCTCAGTCTGTTCTAGAGTTTCGGATTGTAAAGTTCCAGCCTGAAGAAGACCCCGGTTGGGGTCGAAAATTCGCAAACACTCTGGAAATTGCCTTTTTATTTATCATATATTGTGTGTCAATTTTTGTGCTTTTCATCTCTTTGATTATTCTGACATGTGAAAAGTACATGTAGCAAAGATTTGCCAAACTTGGTGATTAAAAGAGAATGTACATGTATTATTGTTCCACACAATAAAATGCGTTGCCGTTTAGGCAACAAAATGCGCAACAGCAATTTTTCTACTTATATGTAATCCATGCGAAACATCATTGTGTGGAAATCGCCAGTCATGCTAACAAACGCTACATACATGTATGTTGGTACAAAAATTGTTTTAAGTAGAAATAATATGAAGAATACATCGATAAAATAGAATGTTCCGCGCCTTTCTGCCTACTGTAGCATTTGAACGTGTAGACCCACTATAAGGCGTACGAAACTTGCAAATGACAATTACGATAGACGCGACATAAGATTCAACTACGTGTATATACACGATAAGTCGATAAGTCCATGGTGTCTTCCCATTTCGCCCATTCCCAATTCGCCCCCTAATGGTTATTGGTTAGGGTTAGCTACCAGTATTTAATGGATTTGTCCTGATTAAAAATACTAGGACAGACGCAAGCAAATGCATAAAACCATCATGGCGCCCGCTCGTCTATATTTAGCTCGGCGTCGGTCTATAATTGCTGTTGGAGCTGTAGAATGACGTCACTCGTCGGGAATCCGCCGTAGACATGGTAGATCATTTGCTTTCACCGGTCTTCGAATGCAAGCTGCAAAGAAGACCGGGTAGGCCTACCAGTCTATAATGAATACCGTAGCATAACATTGAAATTTAGCTTAAGCTGAGATCAACCCATTGCAAAAATGTCACATCAATATCTCTATTGGATTTGTAAAATAACCTAATGAGCACGGCACGAAAACTTCTAACTCGGCCCACAAATACACATGTACTTGGAACAATGATCAATTGGTTCACTGTCATCTGGGGTTCCGAGCATAACTTGGTAATGTCAAAGGATAAGAAAACTGCATCTTGCCATGGATTAAAAAAGAATGGTGCCAGAGTACAGCTTCTATCTGGCAATCACTTTGACCATGGTGCGGAGACTCTGGTGCATCAGTTGGTACCATTGAATGTGCACCTACATGTACATGTATAGGCCTACTGTACTTTTTCGACTTGCATTTTTGTACCGGTTATTATGGGACTCTCAAGAGGGATATTGATATGAAATATGTCAAATCTCTTGTTCTTAAAATTTATTTTGGTTCAACTTTATGATTTCATATTTCGTTTAATACTTCCTGAGTTGCTGAATTTTAACAAAATGGGACTTTTTAATAACCCGATATGCAGTGTATATGAGATAAAAGTCATTACAAACATGTACGTGAACGAAGTCGATAATATACGAGATAAATGTCGACTATATACGTGATACCAAGAATATTACAGTAAGCTCGAGTTTAAACCACCGGTTCATTATGTTCATAAGCACACCCACAATCGAAATGGGAGTGGATAACACATATTATGCTGAATGGCTGGAATCGCTCGTCCAATCACAACGCCACGCTGGAATGAATAGTTGGTTATAAAGCCGCCCATACACGGCGCAATATTATTGCACAATATGGGGCCCAAATGGGTGGTCGTGTGCTTCTAGCATGATAATTAGAAGAAAGATTGACAATAGTATTGCCCATTGTGAGCCTCATATTGTGCAATAATATTGATCGTGTATGGGCAGCTTTAGGCCTAGGGCGAAACTGACCCTTGTCTGATCAATTCTGTTTGTGGCCTCATACAGGGTGTTTCATAAAAGGAACGCTGATCGTTTTCTATTCAGTGATGTAATACGTTTTTGGTGTAGGCCTACGTCAATTCTTTAGGATAAAACGCCTAGTGAACTTGATGGAAAAAAGTATTTCACCACTACCGAACAATACAAAGGCCTACAACAGAGAATGATGGATGGTATGGTGTGGTAATTTGTGTAAACTGGGGGTTTGAATCAATTTTGTAACACCCTGTATAGCCTCTGAGAAACCATACCACAGAAATGGATAAGAGGCTTCAATTAATCACTTGCGTTCCAATCCAGGCCAACCTAGGCCTTGAGCTACCGATTCCAACCAATCAGCATAACACTTGTTATGTTTTATTCACTCCCATTTCGATTGTGGGTGTGCTTCTGAACATAATGAATCGGTGGTTTGAACTCGAGTTTACTGTATCTTATGAACATGTCCTACATCATCGAAGTGTCTAGACCTACTGCATCATTTCAAGGAGGTTCATTCCTGAAGGGCGGTCCTGAATCTCATAGTTTACACACAACTTGAGCCAACTTGGAATCGTGTCATTTGAATTCAGCGGAGAAGTCTTCTCCCTCATCAACTTCTTGATATCTTCTACAGGGTCGGTAGAACCGTCCACTCCCCAGGCATCCCTTTCAGCGAAGAATTCAATCAGTGTAATACCAACTGACCAAATATCCGAGGCAGTAGTTGCCTTAGCGCCATCCAATAGACGATCGGGTGACATATAACCGGCAGTTCCACCGGGATTCCCAAGTGCGGTCGTCGTAGCAGCGAGTACAGACTTGACGCGACTGACTCCAAAATCACACAACTTTGTCACAAAGGTCTTCTTCTGTATCAGAACATTGCCAGGCTTGATATCCTGATGTACAACGGCTGGTTGCAATCCATGCAAGTATGCAACAGCACGTACGAGTTGATGCGCAATGCTTAATTTCGTTTCTTGCTCAATACTCATTTCCAATTTTTTCTCGCTGTCGAAAATGACGTCTTCCATATTTGCGTCAATGAATTCGCAGGCAAGGCAAAATTCTGATGCTCCTCTTGCCACAGCCAGGAATTGTACAATGTTTGGATGTCTTAGTCTGGTTGTAATGCTAATCTCCCGTTCTAACATCTTCATTATCATGCCTCTCGAACGCTTTTGCAACTGAATAATCTTCACGGCAACGTCACAGCCCAACCATTTTCCCCGATACACTGTTCCAAAAGACCCGATTCCTATTGGAGTGGCTCGGTCGATGTTGAGGTCATCAACAGCAACATCGGGTAACGCCTGTAAGTTGGGTGTTACAACCATGACAGGAGGAGGACGTTGTAGTGCACGAATTACTTTAACTTCAGTTGAAGTGTCAGTGAAGTTGCCATGTGTAACCTGGCAGTGGTATACTCCAGGATCTGTTACGTTGTGTAAACACGATATACCGCTACTATGTAAAGTTCCGTCCCTGAACCAATCAAATCGCAGTTCTGTATTATCGTCTTCGCAGTGAAATCCTGTTACTACACCGATGATTAGGGCGGAACCATCATATCCCCATACCTCGCTCGGGTGATGAATTATGATCCCGTCGACGTTCTTCGGGGCAGAGGGAAATTGGCAAATTTTTTCTAATCCGCCATCCTTTTCGTTGTCGATGTAGATTACATCAATGAAACTTTTTGGACCAATACTCAGTGACGAAATTTTGAACCCATCCTTGCAGGGATCATATCCATCTTCTTCCAGTATGTGAGGGTTGTTCATAGAAGATAGTTCCTTACATTGTGCTATGGAGCTGCATTTCACATAAGACATATGCTCCGAGTATGCTGATGATCTTTCTTTCACGTAGGTGACACACAAGGATTGCGGCGGGAGACTATTTCCATCCTTCTCTACAGTAAGAACGGTGGGAATGTGTACTAGGACAGGCCCTGGTGCCTCCGTCGTAGCTGCAGATGTAGATCCTGTACATGTATCTTCCGCATGTTGGGCGTGTCGGTCATTTACAACCGTTACAGTAGAGTTGGAAACGAATGAGTCTACTGATGGAACGGTCGGAATGTGTACTAGGGCAGGTCGTGGTGCCTCTTCTGAAGCTGCAGAAGTTGACCCCATCTGATCTTCCGCATGTTGGGCGTGTCGGTCATTTCCAACCGTTCCAGTAGAGTTGGAAATGAATGAGTCTACTGGTGCAACTGGCTGTTCAGGTTCTGTCGTAGGCTTCGATTTCGTCATTAGGTACATTGTACACCGGGACACGAATAAACCGCGATCTTTCAAATAATCTCCAAATTTTGCGGGTTGGCCTTGTTTGTCCTCGAACTGGCTCAGAATTTTCCCTGCATAGTCTCCTAATGCTGTTTCCATATCTTTTCTCGCACCGTAAATAGACGTTCCACCTTCGAAGAAGACATCTAGTCCTTCTTTGATGATGTCTTCAACATTCAACGAAAGGGTTGTTATTGGTATATCCCTCACACCACCACCGTCTTTTAGAGGAACATGTTTGTAACCTCCATTTCTGTAGTGGAGCCAACCAAGCCGCAATTTTGGATTCTTAGTGCGGGTACTCTTAGTGACTTTTGAATCTTCGGAACTCTGCAAATAAAAATCAAAAAAATGAATTCACATCTGATGTTATTCAATACAACAAAAACAAATTAAAACTGAGAAGAACATGCAGTAGAAGTCACAAATGATTCAGCCAATTAAGCAAGATATATCTGTAGAATTTTAGAAAACATGAAAGGCTGAATCAGACAGAATCAGGGGCATTACTAAAAAATATTCTTTTCGAGGCCGGAACACACAAACTAATTTCTAATTTCCACGAGTTTTAACCGACACCGACTACGAGGAACTACGGCACGCTGAGCAGAATTAGCCGTTTCCCATCAAACGTACCCTTTTTGTGTCTTTATCAACTATCTTTTTCCCCGATCCTCTCTGCGCCCTTATCTTTGTCATGATTTCTTTTATTTTATTTTCACGGTTGTTGTGATTAGCAGCGGCACCTGGAATGGAGGAGGATAATCTAATATTAACGCCTATTTGACTAAGAGGTGCCATATTTCTATCTATTAGTAATAGGGTCTAAAACGGAGAGGAAAAAGTGAGCAGCACATGAATTTGTAATAGAAGTCCATAAACATTAGCAGTTAATGTAGGATCTGAAATAATCGAGAGTTTAAGAAATCGGTCCGGTAACGATAACAATAACGTTAACGCTATTTCTGACGTACATTTGCAATGTAAAAAATAACGTTAACGTTAGTGTTATCGTTATCGGGACGATCTCTTAAACTCTGTAATACCAATTGTGGGCACTTCGGGGGGTCGGATTTGAAGGGACTTTTTATGTGATGTTTGGAGGGGTATACTAAACCATATAAAGCAAAAACAAATTCTGTTGCAATTTGTTCTAGGTTCCCCCTTATTTTCGATAAATATCCTGGGCTACTGTACAAGATGATGTCAAACCCGTGTGTACAAATATACGAAAAGCCCGGCGAGAGGTCACACTAATAGCCCGGCGACAGGTGCGCTGCCTGCACTGACTCTTCGGTCATTTCCGTACTGGCACACATTGTTGGAGGCGCGAAAACGAAGTCACTTATTGGCTGCGCCATCTGTAGCCATGCTAAGAACTAACGAAAACACGGGGATTTTGAAAAGCACGGCGAGCAAAAACCCTGTGTGATGAAATCTAATGTCCCCGCCCGCCTGATGTCCCCCAGCATTGTTTGTCACAGGATTAAGGGTCTTGGCCTCTCTAGAGTCCAATTCAATGGTGCCGCTTAATCCGTACATCTGTTGTTGGGGACATCACATATCGGGGGACATTAGATACTACACCGGCTATTTACAGGTGTGACCGCAAAAAACGGGTTTTTTGGTAGTGTAACCACGCCTAAAGGCGTATATTATGTGAAGATAAACCTTGTGAAGTAATGCAATTTCCTGCAAACTTGCATGAATTTTGCATGGGACATGGCATAATACAAGTATTATTGCGATTCCAATTAATATTCAAATCTCTGTGAGTGACCGTTCTGGGACCTTATTCGCGAAGCTCCCGTAACTTACGGGAGTGCGCAAACTATTGTCCTTTTGCGGACAACCTGTTGTTCACTATCGGCCAGACAAAAGGATTTGCGTACCCTTAAAATTACGGGGGCTTTGTGAATTAGGTCCCAGGGGGCATATGCATAAAACTACTTAAGTATGAAAATCCCAAGGGATTCCCTCAAACCACCACTTAAGTGGAAATCTTAACTTAAGGGAGATGCAGAAAGCAACTTTGGAATAGTGAAAGCCTCAAAATCACCCTTAACTCTAAGTGTGGTCACAGTTCCCTTAACTGACTCCTTAACTTCACAGTTGTGGCAGGCACAGGTTGGAATATGCTATCCATGCTGTTTTTAATGCATGCTAGCCAAATAGGCCGGGGAAATTATGTGCTAGGCTAGGGTGGGATAACATTGAACTGTGCCAAGGATTTTGATTTGACAGACCATGTATCCTCTTTCTGTCCTACCAATTTGGTAACCTCTGTTTTGTTTTCCACCGTTAATAGCCACTTTACAGAGTTCCTAACATACTAAAATGTGCATTTACAGCATTGCCTGCAGTCATGTTCATGTACATGCAGCCTACATTTGAGAAACCTTCCTTAAGTATAACACTCAAGAAATCTGGGAAACCCCCTTGAATACTGAAATTTCATTGGCTGACACCACAATTCCTAGAAATACTTTAGTTAAGGGTTGCCCTTAGCTGAGTATGCACTTAGTTTGTTTTATGCATACACCTTAAGTATGGCACTTGGTAAAGTGAAATTATTAGACTTTAAGGGTAAGTTTTACACTTAACTTAAGGAAGTTTTATGCATATGGTCCCTGGTCCCAGAGCGTTTTAGCTTGTTGCGTCATGTAAGCTGTCCCCGATATTCGACAGCACGCACCATTGAATGTTCTTTTTTGGTACTCCTTCAACAGTTTTGGTTTTCAGCACAAATTTTCGAACAGTATGTCCCCACTCCAGACATTTTTTTCTCAAGCTCATCGTTCTAATATCTGAACATGATATTCTATGTACACAGTTTAAGAGTGACTTCCTTAAAAACGTACAAGGTAGGAACATTAGAATCGGTCGCAGTTACCTTTTACAACAAAATACTTTCTTCCCAGTGTAACGTTTTTCAGTGTGGCCGTTTTTCTGTGTGACTTCCATTGTTTGGAACACACTGGGAAACGGACTCGCTGTTTCTCTGTGTGTCGTTCATTGTCAAGTCGCCGCTTATTCCGTCAGTCTATTGTAATGTCACACTGGCAGACGGGCCACACTGAAAAACGTTACACCGGCTTTCCCCATCCACCAGGTGGAACTTTGAAAACTCCATCAACCGATGTCACGACAAATCGTTCATCATCATCGCCTTCTGTGTAGGTTAATGAAGTTGCACCTTGAAATGGTTGACCTGAAATCGCGATGTTACCAATGTTTATATCGAATTAGGTGGGATAATAGGAGAATGATGGCATTAGGGACGATAATGGATATTTGTCAAGCCATGTGTGACAAAAATCAGTGTTCTAGGAATGCAAGTCCGCCAAACAATAGTCCGCTACTGTAAGAAAGGGAAAGGTTGCTGCAACCTGCACGTGGATTATTTGCGCAGGGGCTCCTTACAGAGGGGCTTCGAAGCATTTAAGGGCAAGTCAAATATCCAATCCAAGTAAGGGTAGGGACACACCTAACGCGATGCACTGGCGCATGTGGCAAATGCTTTGTTAATACGTGTAGGGAGGTTGAGGTTAGTGAGCTTTCGCAAGCGCCCGGTTAGGCCATACGACCACGTTTATCTATTGTTTGGGTATAGGCCTACCCACACAATAGATAAACGTCGTCGTAGGGCCTAACGGGTGCTTGCGAAAGCTCAGCCACACTATTAGCAACGTATCACGGATCCTTTAATACGTATATACGGATAAAATTATGTACGAGGGCAAATTTTGTGTACATTTCGATCCGTATACGTAATAGGATCCGTGATAAGTCGTTTATCTCCACCTCCCTATTTTCCGCCGCACTGTACGGAAACAAAGGTTTCAAAAACATTTGGCGCATGCGTTGCCCTGTCGCATGCGAAATCGCGTTAGATGTGTCGCCACCCTGAGCCGGGAACATGAGTGGATATAGGCCTACTACTCAGAGTAGCATCAGCCGGCGTTGTTCACAACAATGCCACGGCCTAGATTCCAATACAATCCTGTACCGGTAAAAAAACTAAACCTGCTGAAGATAGGCCTCCTTACTAAGCAGCCGTATCATCCAGTGACCTACATAGTTGTATTTTCAATACTTTTTTACGTTGGTGTCAATGCATGCAGGCCTAAATGGGACATGCGGTGATATTAGAGAGGTTGCGCAGCGGCCCGACTACGACTCCGACTTAAACTACGAGAATGAATACTAGTCCGCTATGGACATCCTAAGTTTTCAATTCGTCAAACACCATAAATTTAAGGCAGAAAAATTTGGTCTTATAAATCGGAAGTGCGGATAAACAATGAATATTGAAGTAGTAATCCTAGTCGTTACTACAATTTGCGGTTTACGTGCACTTCCGATTACGAGTCGAAATTATTCTGCCACAAAATTATGGCATTTTACGATTTGCAAGCGTCTATCAAATCGTTTTTATCACGGACGTCTACAGCGGACTGCAATTTATTCTGGTAGTTGAAACCGGAGTGGGAGTCGGACAGCTGCGCAACCTCTCTATTAAAGTAAGCACCGCTACTCACTCACTCCCAGTTCGGCCGAAATATAGTGCAACCTCATCTACAGGCGTGCGTAGTGTATAGAAGCATCGAACCACATATTATAGCATTATCCTGCATCGAGGTTTTGGGAATCCCCTTGGCGACGCGAGAGGGCTAGCCGAGAAGCATATAAGTATGATATGATATACCGGTACCGGGAATTAGGCCTAGTCGCAGAATAATGATTCTATATAAATCTTTAGCAGTCTCTTTATCAGCGCAAAATCGACATTATGTATACATGCAACTTACTCAGTTCTTCCACTGTAAATCGGTCATTTTCGGTTATAAATGAAAAAGATTCTTCCTCGCTCTCATCTCTAACCTTTATGGTCGCCATTGTTTAATAGGAGGTGTGTTCTGACGTGGTCGATCGTGATTGGTTGTTTTCTGATTGGTTGTTTTCAGAAACTCGAAACTGGAAATTCGAACTAGATTTCGAATTTCAAATTTCGAATGTTCAACATTTGAAATATGAAATCCGAAACTCGAATGACTGGAACTAGATTTCGATTTTCGAATTTCGAATGTTCAACATCTGAAATTTGAAATTCGAAACTCGAATGATCCTTCTGGGCTTTCGTAGCTTTGCTTGTTATTTGTTCTGTTATTTTTTAAATGGCCAGGGTTTCTGCTGGAGTATTAGATTTATAGCCAATTTTGTTGAAGTAGGATGTTTTTATCCAGGGCAGCAATATTCCATTGTAAGTAGCATTAAAAATTTTGAGCCAATCATTTATTTCTGTCCCACTTTATTTTAAAAGTTGCTATTGGCTCCTTTGGCGACTGCCTGCTGAAACCCTGAATGGCTATTGTCTTCGTTCTTGTTGAAATATATTGTTATTGTGTTAATGTTATTACATTTTGGAATTATAACTAACATTGCTTTTGTTTTTTCTCAAACCTTCAGCATGTTCAGTTAACATATTGGTACACATCCAAAGGAATTTCCCTGAGTTAGTACTGCTAAGTATTACCCCTATATAAAGCTACTTTGGTAAGTTTTGGTCAATACAGTTTCAATTCAACATTTTGATGATGAATTTACTTCCATTTTATAATAATGATACACAAAGTGAAAGAAAACCTTCAAAGCACCGTACAATAACTCAACATTTTCTTAAAATGAAGTTAATAAAATAATTTTAAGTTTAAGAATAACAAATAATTGAGATTTAAAAGACATTTAAAATGTTTAAAAAGATTTTTATATTTGATGCAAAATATTTTTCAGCTTCCAGTTCAGAAACCTCCATACTTTCAACCCAAGCCAAAGACTACATACTAAGAAGAACATTTTAAAGCTAAGGTAAGGCTCAGTAGGTTGAATTGTAAACATTTATTATTACCTGTTATCATAAGTGTCAAAAAGAAATCAGCATTGATTATCTTTATTTGGTTCAATTTCCAGATTACAGTTCGCATTGGTGGATCTGACCGTCAACGATATATTATGGATGAGTCAACTGAATCGTCAGTTGGCATTGCCAAGGCTCTGTTCGCAGGAGAGAAGAAGAGGCTTGTGAATGCAGTGTATGATGATAGTGGATACAAGTATGTATAAGCAGCCTACATCTAAACGAAATATTTTATTATACACCCAATTAATATTTTTTTATCATTCTTGACTTTATGGCTGGGCAATTTCACTAGGACATGACAGATGCCTAGAACATTGTATAATGAAACAAAGGTCCTAGATTCAGTTAGCCTCAGACTGCAATGCTTAATGCATAACACTTCATTTACTGCTATTGTCTTTACAGTGAACACTTGATGAACAGACTGATGAAACGTATTGATGAAGAGAGTCAGCTTTTGTGTTCATCAGCTCATCCGTCTGTCTTCCGAACAAGTACAGCAGGGCCGTAGCTAGCTTTTTTTCCCTAGGGGGGCATTTTAAGCAGATGAGCTCTGCAGACGTGAGCAACGCCGAAGGGGTCGGTTTTGTGGGGGGTCTGGGCCTCCCCCAGAAAAATTTTGAAAATTAGAAGCTCTGAGATGCAATTTGAGGTCAATTTCCTGCATTCTGAGACACGAACAATTATCCCATTTGATTTTGCTGAAAAAAATTTTTTTTTCAACAATTGGCCTGGGGGGGGGCATTTGCCCCCCCTGTCCCTATGCTAGCTACGGGCCTGAGTACAGTTGACCACTTGGCGAACATAACACCAGATTCTTACTTACAACAACTGCAGGAGACATCGCCAACCGTTTGTGGAGTGATTCGTTCGATCATGGGAATTGAGCCCAACTTATTCACAAAGACAAACAAATATGCTGCAGCACTGTCATCTGCCATCCTGCTGCACCAACGAAACTTTCATTTGTCATCCCTTTTGTACTGCATTTCACTTTTGTTGGACTTTGGCGGTGCTACTGATGAGACTCTCAGAAAGTGCCACACTCTAGGTGTTACAGTTTCAACATCAGCAATTAATGCCAAAAAGAAAGAAATTGAGAAGTACCATGAGTGCCAAATAGAAGAGGCATTAAGTAGTAGGTGTAGTAGTTTTGAAATACCATATTCTCCCTATGAAGTTGTACTCTGTAAAAAAGTTTGAAACAATTGATCAAATCAACTGGTTATCCACAAATGTATTTTCTTTCAGTTATGTTTCAGTAACATCAGATTTGGTACACAAGTTGAAGTATTCTCTGCCAGCCTGGGAAATCTATGGAGATAATGTTGATCATACAGTTCACGTACATCACGTGACAAAATTGCATAGAGGGCAGGATATCCATTGGTTTGTGTTAGTAGGTGCAAAGCTGCGAGTCCAGCCACCCCCTGGTTTGGATACATTGCGTCCTCGTAGGTCTATCTTGGCAGTGTCAGACGAAGAGTTTTTACCATGTGTAGAAGACTTGTCCTCCTTGCGTGAAAACATTATTTTTCATGTAATGGAGGTGCTGGTGAGGTACATTCCATGGTTGGCCAGTTTTAAAGACTGTGTGCCTAAGTACATTCCACATGGTTGTGTTGATGAAATGAAAGTAAAATCAGAATTTCAGATACTAGATCTTTTGGATAAAAGTGAGAACAAGGCTGATGAAATGATAGACATATTGCAGTGTGTTCACAAGTATATGCCATCCATCAATGACCTACCAAATGTAGTTGAGAGAGTAGTGTTCGGTGGGGACGAGTTGACAAATGAGCGTGCCTACCAAAGTCAGGTGGATATGCAAAACGGCACAAATGAAAGCGCCTGTCTGAAGGGCATCCTACATCGCACAGAAGGGCTCCATTTGTGCATGAACATTTGCAAATATATCATGGAGTTTCTCTACAGTAAGTCGAGTGTGCGTGATGAAGGCATTTTGTTTAATCTCAAAGTACAACTTGATCGAAAAGATATTGGGCTGTATTCTAGAAGCTTCCTTAACTCTAAGGTTTACCTTTAGCTATTGTTTGAAGGTCAGAATACAATGGCTTAAAGTGGACCTTAGAGTTAAGGAGGCTTCTAGAATACGGCCCATTAAGTTGGAAATGACACAGGGTTATAGTTCCTGTAAACACTTCATAGATGATGTACTTGATGGTCACATTCTAGCAGCAGCATTGAAACACTTCGGTGTTCCATCTCTTGAAACTGATGAGTCCCCATTACCCCCTGGTTCTGAAGAATGGGACAGAGACCAAAAGTTTGAATTCATATATGGTGTGGCACGCTCAGTTGTTGACTCGACCCTCATGTACACCGAGTCGGATGTTGAGCGACAGAATGTAGACTTAGGGCCGTATTCATAAAGGGTGTTTAGCCTAATCAGCGTTCAAATTCTGCATTACACAGGTTAAAGGCCTAGAAAACTATTGTCTGATGTCTGTATGGTGCTTCACGAGCGGCATTTACCCGCAGGATAATCACACGCGTACAACTATCAGGCGTCCATGCCCAAGAGCACAAAGGAAAAGTTAAACGATCAGGCACCCTTGTCTAGAATTTGTCCAACACTTTCTTTTGTCCTCTCACACTGAGCCGCAGGAAAGTTAGACGCGTGTGATCATCTTGTGGGTAAATGCCAGAGATCAGGCAGCATACAGAAGGCAGAACAATAGTTTTCTAGGCCTTTAACCTGTGTAATGCAGAATTTGTACGCTGATTAGGCTAAACACCCTTTATGAATATGGCCCTCAGTGTCTCAACTGGAGTCTCATTGGATTCAAACTGACGATCGGTATCACTGTAACTTCTCTGGGTGCTCCAAGAGTTACAAACAGTTGGGGTGGATGAAAAACCAACTAAAAAAGAAACACACAATATTGAGATTGAGATTGTATCACCAATGACAAGGCAGTCAGAACTTGACGGGAAATTTAATTATGCATCAGCTTTCATGAAGATAGCCATGTTGTTCAGGGATACGCGTGATTGTTATCAGATGGGAGATGGGACCAGGCTCTTCAGGAATCTTAAGTTTCTTCTCCTGCACTTTGATGTTGCAAAACATTATAAGTACAGGGATCTGGGCATTTCGTCTTTTACTCTTAGAAACAGAAAGATTTGTCTATCGAAATAACCTTGCTGTGAATGTGGTTGGAGGAATAAGACACTGTATTGCAAACGACAACTTGGTTTAACTGCATGTAAAAAAAGGTTAAGAGATGCATTTGTGCTATGGGTGCAAATGTCACTTTTTCTGCAGCTAGAACTGCTGCCAAGTGTATCTCAACTGTCTCAGGTTTTGTAGAGCATGACCACAGAAGTGGTAGGCATTCTGTTGCCAAGACAACTTCAGATGTGAAATCAGTTGCAGAATGTGTATTAACCAATAAAATCCTTGAGTACACTCCTAGTAGGGAACACCCAACGTATCCCAATGTTGCTGCTGATTTGACAGAGAATGTGAATTTGGTAAAAATTCACCAGTGGCTGAAGGAAGAGAAACAGACATCATCATTGGAAATATGATTTGTTGAGGTGAGTAGCAAGGACCACGTTGAAGTTGAACAGTGTACATTGTATGTATGCAGGGACACAGTTGAGTAAGTAATGGTGCTACCTGACACTAGACTGGTACCCGGTCTTCTGGGCAGTTTGCATTCGAAGACCGGTGAAATCAAATGATCTTACGGCGGAATTCCGACGAGAGTGACGTCATTCTACAAGCTCCAATAGCAAAATTGGGTCATGTTTACATTTTGACAAGATGGCGGCTCCCACAGCTTGGGCATGATCATGATCATGATGATCTCGCAATCATGAGTAAATTTCAGGAAAACATAGAGTTTTGCTTGAGATCAAAGTTGGCTTTAGCTCAGGTGAATGAAAGAAGGCAAACAGCTTACTGCTCCCTAAAACCCATGCAAGCTAAATGCCTGAAGCGGGCAGTGACCGGTGATACAATTGCTATTTTGCCTACGGGGCTTCCCAGAGCTAAATATAGACCAGCGGGCGCCATGATGGTTTTATACATTTGCTTGCATCTGTCCTAGTATTTTCAATCAGGACAGTGTTCTGTCTAACCTGACACAAGAAGTTTATCTATTTTATTTCCATTGATCACAGCACAGATTTTAATTCATGTTTGTTATTTGTGATGACCCATACCGTTAGTTTGATGATCACAGATTTTTCCTTATCCAAATACAATGTATCATTCATGTGCCATTACCATGATTACTGGTACGATGGTAAACGTTTTATCCATATAATGCTATTTGTTTTGGCATCGGAGTAAAGAAAATATATTTACAAAAGTAATTTTGAAAAAACGTTGTTGTTTTTGTATTGTCACACCGATCACTC